>JARFIW010001672.1:0-277854 GCA_036346225.1 Platerodrilus igneus | reverse complement strand
ATATAATAGAAAGGAAGTTTCAAAAGATTATAACAATGAAATGGAGTTATCATAAACTTATTGGAAGGAGTAGAGTATAAGCTGTAAAGTTTCTGAGTCAAATAACGATAAGGCAGTAATGCTTCATTGAACTCCCTTCAACTTGTTTAGGAGGTTCAAGATAGATAAACCTAATTTGGTGAAACTTCTATTTCTGACACCTAGTAATCTTGGTAGCTTCTTGACCCTTGTAGCATTCGTTTATAACGACATCAACTATATATACCATGTTTAATTACGTTACCTGAGTTATTTTTAATTACGTCACATGTGCAGATCTTTAAACATATTGGGCGTACAATTTTTTGAACTGTTAACTCAGCTTCGAACATATTTTTCTATATGGCTTCAATTTCATCACACGATACAATATTTTCTTTTTTTAGAGATACCCGAGGTTTAGCTAGCAGTGTCTTCCTTGGGCTGTTCATGTTCTTTTAGAAGTTTTGATCTTAATACACAGTATTTATTCCAGAGTCAGTTTTCAATTTTTTCAAGAAAAATTTTGATCTCGGATTTTTATTTTGAACTTAGAACCTGTTATACAAACATGGATCTCCTCCAATACTTTGGACGTGAGCAATACATTTGCTAGGTCAATATTTGGCCAATGAATTGGAAGCACAAATTACACGCATTAGACAGTAATTGTATTTTTTAATAATTATCATTTTCATTTATCTACCTATTATCAATACTTTAAATTTGGTATCGGTCAGTAATTTCTTTGAAAGCATTGCGTTTACACTAAAACACTTAGAATATTCAAAATATCTTCATTATTTCCAGCTCTGGTCGCTATATCTACTACGAATTTACTAACACCCTTGTATTTGTTCAGCCTCATCGTCTTAGGTTATAATAAAATTTGGCTTTGAAGCTCATAAGTTTTATCCACAACCACACCTGTAGTTCATCTTTTAAGTATATCGAACACTTTTTTTTAATGTTTTTCTCGGGCCAATAACGGTGAACGCTTTTAGGAATATTGTAACAACGCTCAAATGGACCATTCATTAAATCTTTGAATGCGAATGAAAAGAACTTCAGAGTTACCACAAACTTTACATGAATTCTCACCAGCGATAAATTTTTTTCCACCGAATATTGAACAATGCGTAGTATCTTTTTATCCGTTTTAAGAGAAAACGAAAACTGTATTGTTTAAACACCTATAAAAATTTAACGAGTGGTTAAACGAGATTTCAAATGCATAATTCAGAAGAAAGTTTTGCTATAAGACCGAAAATAGAACTATAAATACACAAGACAGAAGTTACTTCGCATCGACCTATATATAGGTACGAAGCTGTTATGTATTTAACAAAACAATAGTTAAAATAAATTTTACAAACAATGTTTGATATGAGCTCTTAATACAAAATATAAACTCATCAAGTTTAATATCTTAGCTTGGATAAAAATATATACTTTATATTATAAAAAATTGTTTACTAATACCTAACTGTACATTTTAGATATTGTGCTCGCAACACCCTCAACAATTTGAATGGATAAAAGTTAACGAGAAGAACTTCCAGTACCTTTGGCCAAAGCATATTGTAATGGGAGGATTTCATTCGGCAATTAACAAACCGTTTCTAATAGGAAGAGTATCTCATCAAAACAAAGCACTAGTGGTTGGTGAAACAATAGTTATTGATAAAGAAATACGTACATGGTATACTTACAACGGTGTTGATTTTTCTGTTGCCAATGAAGCGTTCTAAAGTTGAGAGTGGGTGTATGATAAAAATGTTTAATGTACAATTTAGTTAATATATATATATATATATATATGTATATATATACGTATATATATATATATATATATATATATACAGGATGATCCAAAAGTCAGTTTACCGAGAGATACTGAATATACAATTTGGCGGAATACTTACATTGGTATATTTAGTGAAAGTGATACGCATGTCTTCTTACTTGGTAAACTGACTTTTGGATCTATATATATATATATATATATATATATATATATATATATATAAATATATGTAAACATAGCATTCTTTCTTGACCTTTAACTTAATATCAATAAATTCTCTAGGTCGTTCTTGTAAAATTATTTATCTTCATGATAACAACATAATGCGTTCCAGGTGTTTACAAAGGTTGGTCACATATTCAAATATATTATTATCATTAAATTATTTGAAATTATAACTTTTATGCTGTTTAATGTGTAATTTTAATGAAACTATTATATCTGTTGACGGATTACATACAAATATATATATATATATATATATATATAAATATATATATATATATATATATATATATATATTGCTGTGGAGTCTTCCTCTTCGTTATCTCTAACCTAAAATTAATTCGAGCCCAACAACTTGGGTGTCATATTGGTGTGAGGTTTTCCTCGGCTGCTCGTCTTTTGACTCCCGACTCTTATAAAACCTCTTAAAACTAATACAGAAGCTTACCTGGTAACGCTGAATCTAAAAACTCCCGCTCACTACTTCCATTTTATAACCTAAAAGAAATTCACACCCTACAATCATCCTCTCAAAATAACGTAATTCACAAAATACATCACACTCTGTTTGCTTGAAATAAATATTACATTTTCAAAATACGTTTAATTATGTACACTCTTGTTATTAGTAATGTCAACAATTTCATTTTTAAGAGCAATTCGATTCGATAACCTTATTAAACAAATATCTTATTAAAGTAAAAGGGCGTTTCTCATACCTGACGTTTATCCCTTTGTCTTAACATGAGCTCATAGTAAAGCTCTTTAAACGTCAGTGCAAATTGACCGCACTACCAAAATTAAAATAAGCCCAGTATACTTTTTTACAACATAGCCTGGTTATCTGTAAATTAATTATTCTTGACTACCTAAATAAATTTCATTACATCTAAAGTCCCATAAATTTTCAGTTCAAAATTAGAAACACTCTAAAGCACAAAAAAATTAAAACGAACCATAGCAAATATTCACCACAAAATGTTTTTATAAAAATTGATTACCTGGTAACTATCTTCCAACAGGTACCGCCAACCAGATCTTGAAGATGATGCCGTCCAGCGTGACACTAGTCCATGGAACAGCTCTCCGGTTAAATTACCATCCTTCTGTGTATGCAGCTACCCCAAAATCTCTTCATTTAAGAATAAACCATAAGCAGCCAACCTCCAGAATTTACATTTCATATTCCCATTTATAATAAAATAATCAAAAATTGCTGCCTTCACCATTAAATACATCCAAATTTTAATACTTTTCATACACTTCAAAACCAAAATAGTAATCGTTTGTACTTACATACTTCATCTACTCTTTGCTTAGAATTCTTTAATCGATTTTAAAATGACTTGGTTTGTCATCACACCAACTTATGTGCAATTATACATAAATTCACTAAATACTTTCACTAGAAGTAAACTCGATGATGCGCAAAGGAACGAAGAAAATTAAGAGACTGCTACCTCCCTTGAAGGTGTTTTATATAAACATCCTACACGTAAATTTTCAACCGACAATAATATTCTATGTAAGAGCACCAACCGTTCACTCATTTCATAAAATTACTCACATAATCGCCCCTATTTTCTTGTGAAAGCTCCAACGGCTTTAGTATACGAGCAACAAACACATTAAATTACTTCGTAAACCTTTAAAAACAGCCAACCGTCTCTGCTCTTCAGCGAAAACTAGCCTCAACCGAAATCGATTCCAATTATATTCACGCCTTCAAACTAAGACTAACATCTTTCATCTCCCTTGTTCATATAGTCCCTTTTCACACATATGTTTCCGGCAGCTGGATATATGCTCTACCTAATACAAAATTGTTGCGCGTGTACCTGTATCGTCCAATATATAGCCCAATTTCTCTCCCTTGCTTTTAAATGATCCGTGTCTGCTTATAATATTCCTAGAAATTATTGATTTTGTTGCTCTCTCCAAAATATGTTTGTTTGTCGTCTCCCTGCTATACTACATCTATAATTAAATCCCAAAATTTACTGTTTCTCACTTGTATTCATGCGTTCTGCTCCGTCTTTGTTCTTCCATAACAGCTTGTTTTTAGCTTCCCTCCTATACTTCTTCTATAATTAAATCAATATTTTATACAAACTAACTGCTTCTTCGTCATGCTTATATGTTCTCTGTTCTGTCCTTGTTGTAAATTAATTATACTAACTTCCAACAGTCTTTCTCCTTCTTGGAACATATTAATTTTTATAGGCTTGTTTATCGTAACATATTAGCTTGGAATCCTTCCCCCTTTTAGTTTGTACCCTATGTTTTGAAACGTTTTTGGTTTTACCCTTCAAAATAATAATCCTACACTAACGAATATGGAAAGATTTTATAATTTCGTATACTAGCTTAAATAAAATGAAAAGCAATATTTTTACCTTGTTGCTTCTAGCTCTTATTGTCCTATCCTACAACCCTAAAAACCACAGTCTAGATCATCGTAAATATAAACGTAACCTATAGTTACAAATATAATTGCAACAACGTTTTCACACATGCGAGAAAGTCTTTAAATCATTTTTACGTTAACAAGTAGTGTATTTTTAGTTATTTAAAAACAAATAGTACTGCATTAATATAATGCCAATAACTACCAAAATAGGGAAATAATTTTCGTGTAGATCAATTAAATTTGAAAATGCATCGTACTTGAACGGTAAAATCCCAGGCGATCTGATTCTAAAGTAAGTAGCGAAAGAAAACAAAAAAACTCACCCTCGAGTTGCTGACGTTGAGGTTGAGTCAGTAGCTGGTCCACGTCAGCGAGTAGGTGGGCCTACGCCCAGGAAGAACAGTGTTTGGCCTCCTATTACAACAAAAAGCGGCAACTCAAGGGATTAACGTGTCCCCCGCAGGAAAGTAGAATAATTACGAACAATAAATTAATTTATTGAAGCCGAAAGGTAATGTTTTATAAATACCCTAAATACTTATTATGCCACATTGTGTGCACAAAATTTGCATAACGAAAAACGGAACGAAGCAAAACAGGACGGATGCTTTTGTGTTGCTATTCGAACAGTTTAACCGACAACGATCGCTGCGAATGCGGTGAGGGCGTTGAAAGCGCAGAGCACGTGCTTTTCGACTGATCGCTTGAGGCGGCAAATCGAGGGTTAGCTGATAGCAAATTAGCCATCCTAGGTCTAGCATGGCCAAAGAGCCTAGAGGAAGTTGGAGAGGTGGCTGACCAGAAGGCGTTCTAGACCGCCTTTAAAGAGTTCGCGGGAAGGGTCGCGAGATTAGATAGCGATTACCGCGCGTAAATCGGAAGGGGGCCAGGATTGTAAATTTTAGATTTTGACCTGGCGTTAAATGATATGAGTTTGGTAACTAAAACCTGTATTTAAATAATTAAAAAACAGGGGAAAAATAAATAAAAACAAACTAAAAAAAATTTAAAAAAAAATTAAACAAAAATTAAAAAAAAAATTATCATTATATTTATAAAAGTCCATTTGCACGACAACCCCCGCAACACTAATACAATCACTTTGACCATTATCTAACCTTATACGCGCGGAAATCGGGAATAAATAAAAACTTAAACCTAATCCGGGCAAATAAATAAATAAGAACATATAAATTAAAATTAAATTAAATCAATGAAATAAACAAAAGAATAAAATAATTAATAAAATAGAGTGAACCGTACATCCCTCCAGGACTTAAAAGTGAAGTGATAGTGATTGTGATCCCCCAGGACGATTAGTGCATACCCACCGGAACTTTAGCAGTGCATATCCATTTCACCCTAGCAGTAAGTTTAAATGTATCCAGACGACCAGATCTTCGGATGCTGGAGAAATATATTAACGAGGTAAGAACAAAATTGTAGCGGTTGTGCTCGCATAAGCATTGATTTGTGATAATTAGTAGATTTAAAATAATTTAACGAGCACTTTTGTGCGTAATGGCGCTAGCCGGTATAATGCTTATGCGAGTTCACCTGATAATTTGGGTTATGCTTTTTGCAATTTTATGCACTGCTCAACGCTTAATGCTTATAGATGTTTATTTATATATTTACATAAATATTTATATTTATTTTTATATTTATATTTTTGCGTGCTTTTATTGTTTGTGGTTTGATATTATTTGTTTGACGTTCTGCCGCCATTTTTGGTGGCAGCTTATATATAGGAAGGAAGATTGTCTGAGAAGATTGTAATTACAATATAAATCAGTTAGGGAATGATAAGGAAAGCTAGGGACGGACTTATGCTAACAAATTACTTAAACCAGGGAAACAAATGTGTAAATTTATAGGGCAGGTAAAATAGCTGGATTCACTATTAATCTTTGGCGTATTCTTAGAAAATTTGAATCCATTTTAAATTAGCTAGCTAGATTTGGATAGTTTTACTTCGACCCTTCAGGTGGCACCGGTAAGCAGAGTTGGCGGCTGCCATCCGTCATTGCAGATCCCTCCCCATTAATTTTGTTTGTGTCTTGTTGATGGGGCACACTTCAAATCAACGCTAGGGATACCATCAATCAAACCCTATTTTAAGTTTATGTTTCAATTGTTAGATTTTTATTTAGGATGTGTTAATTTTGAAGTTAGAATAATTAGGAGCACGTTTATATTTTCGCGTTTGAACCCAGTGTGGTACCTTTGGGTGGAGCATTGGAGACGTGGCCGCAAGCATAGCGGCTTCTTAATTACATTATAATGCTATTTGAACAGAAAGTGAATATTAAATTTCTGTAGCTAAAGTACAGAGCTCAAAGTAATCTTGTTGTTAAGGAAATAAAACAGTAAAACCCGAGTTTATTGAAGTAATTTGCAGCTTTTATTCCACGAATTCTTTTAAAAGGAAAACACATAAGCATTAATTATCAGATACTTGGTAAGACGTTCTCGCCTCTCTAATTATGGCGTCAATTCCACGTTAAGTAATTCTTAGAAACGATATTTATTTTTAATGAGCAGAAAGGTTTATCAAGTAAAATATATAGGATATTTATTTTTAATTACAATACAATTTTAAACACGTAAAAGGGTTGTTTTAATTTACAGAATTAATTTTCGTGTTTAACGCCAAAGGGATTTAAGTTAAAAATTATTGTACATAAACTAACCAATTATTTCCGAAAATGAACATAACAACACCCATGGGATCTGTTATATCACCCACAATAGCACAGTACGTCATTGATGAATTATTAGACACCTGTTTAAAAATATTACCGTTCCCTGTGCCATTTTGTAAGAAATTTGTTGAGGATTTGATTTGCGCCGTACCATACAACGCACAGCACATCTTAGTAAATACTTTTAACTCCTACGATGAATATATACAATTCACAGTTGAAAGTGAAACAAACAATTCTGTGCCTTTTCTAGATTTAAAAGTGATAAGAAACAATACAACCATCGTAACAGACTGGTACAACTATATGTCATACCATCCCATGTTTATAAAAATTCATACTATTTTGAATTTAAAAACAAGGATAATGAAGTTATCAAATCAATCCTTTATCGATAAAGATTTAAAAATCCTTCATGAAATATTACAAAAAAATTGTTATCCTAGAAGATTTCTAACAAAACACCTATATAATACATCTATCAAAAAACATCCAACGCCACATACACCTTAAGAAGAAACCAATAACCTAACACAAGTTCATTGTCTTTCAAAATACGCAAGCTTACCTTATATTAGAGATCTAACTAAACGAATAAAATCTGTGATCAAAAACCCTACAATTAAAATAGGACTAAAAATGTCAAATTAAGCAGAAGTCTTTACACTAAAATCAAAGATGTAACTTCAAAAGAACTAAAATCTAACATAATACACAAAATTCCTTGTTGTAACTGTATTCAAAGTTATATTGGCCAAACATCAAGGACGCTCCTTCAACGAATTAATTCACATAAAAGTGATGCCAGAAGAAATGTTAATTCTTCAGCACTTTCAAGGCATGTTATAGAAACAGGCCACAAAATGAAATATACTGATGCAGTAATTTTAGATGTAGAAAAGGACACTTCAAAAGGGAAATCTATAGAAATGGTTAGGAATGCACAAGAACCAGAAGTACTAAATTTAAAGAAAGATATAGATAATCTTAGCTGCATATATGCATATCTACTAGAAATAGACACCAAAATAAGAACAACAACTGTACCACAGACATAATTAATAAATCTCTTTCGTGCATAAATTCTTAGCTTTGTGTTTTTTTTGTATATGCGTGTGTGTGTGTTTGTTGTGTGTTTGTTTGTTGTTTTTTGTATGTCTGTTGGTTGTGTGTCTGTTGGTTGTGTGTTTACGTTTGTACTTGCGTGCATTCTTGCAAATGTTCTTTCTTTTTTTTGTTTTATTTATATGTTGTATGTGAATTGTTTGCATGTGTACATGCACACGCATATACATATTTCTATACATTTATATATGTTTATACGATATAAATGAATGTGATTTTATTACTTCTATGTCTTTCTACTACCTGTACAAATGTTTTCACACAAACGTACATGCAAGTTGGTTAATTGTTTCAATACTTGTTTAATGTTTAAAATTGATCCAAGGAATTATTATTTTTGTATGGCTAATTTAATCTTGTAGTACCCATTGACATTGCGATTTATACCTTCAAAACTTTAAAACTAATTTTTGTAACTTAGAATTAATATTTTGAATTTAAGTCAAACCTCACATTCGTAAGTATTTAACTTTTAAAATTTATTTATTTGTTTACCATAGTACGAATTTAATTATTCCTGAAGAAAAGAAAAATAAATTCTCGAAAGCTTGAGTTGAAGAGAAAAGAGTAGACTTTCATATTGCAGCAATTCCCAATTAATTGAATTATATATATATTCTTATATAATTACTATGTTTTTTTGTCTCTACTATTTTTAACTTTATCTAAAATTTGTTTAACGACTTTTGTCGTCGTCACAAATTTACTATTTAATGTATGACTTCAAATCGAGGTGCTTTAGCAAACGTTTGGTTGGTTCTTTTTTTACTAATTACTATATTTTATATGCCTCGACTATTTGAAACTTTAATCTCAGGGTTTTCTCACCTACTCACCGTGAGTTCACTCGTGAGTAGATGTACGCTACCCAACCAAACTGCACCCTCGTTTGTTTTACCACTTTTTTAATGTACTGAATTTATTATGTATGCCAAATTTTAATATATCAAAGTTGCCTGATGCCAAATTAATTTATGTAACTGTTTATGACTTTAATTTTTTTGACGTTATGATATATTTACGGTACTTACCAGAATTATACCGCGCTGAAGGCCTTCCTTTAACTGCTGGCTCAAGTTCGAAATCGCCGTACGCACTTTCACAAAAGATTCTCCAATTTTGTCCGCTTGCGTACTGCCTCCAGGTGTTCTTAAAAAAACAATTTCGATGACCCAAACCTGAAATAATGTTACCCCAATTTAGAATTTAGCAAAAAAACTTTTGTCTACTTCCCCTGCGTCAATTCTTCCTCGCCGTATTTTGATCTCCTGTTCCTCTGCTCCGTATCCCACTTAATCCTCTCTTCGCACAACCAAATCAATCCCGCTGTCCTAATACAAATCACTCCTAGTCCTGCTATTCCAATTATCCATACGATGTCCTTACTGCCGTTATATCTTCTCAAATCAATCCAAAATTTGTTTATGTCGTCGATGCCTTCTTTATCCACTCCAATATCCTTATTTATATCCCTTATTTATTTTGCTTAGTTATTAAATCAACAAACTTAGCTTGCTAGAATAACATTTTTAAACATATAACATCCAATAACCAATCATCTTTCTTTCAGTGTCCAACATACCTTCGCTACAGTCTTTATAATAATTTTAAATTTCTACTATTGGTCCAAAACACTTCACTAAACTCCAATAACCTTTTACATTTTGATTCACTTTAAATTTTGATTTACAATTCGTCCAAAAGTTTGATTCTATAAAAGGAAAAGCCAAATAATTTATGCACGACCTGGACGCTTTGTTATATTGCAGATATCCATAACTGCGTTCGGCTGTCCGACGGCAAATGTACTCTCAACTGGCTCATGAAATATCAACTCAGTATAAAACCTCAAGTACCGTGCATTATATCAACGTCATAAAGTCATGTTATCTACCTTTTGGCATATAAGTTTCAATCTGAAATGGTACATACTTTAACGTATGTAAAGTATAGCAAAATTTATAGTTTTTAAATTATTAAATCTGAAATATTGATCCTATCGTTTGGCATACACCCCTATTAATACAAATATACCTTTAGAAACCTTATACCCCCCTTACATAATATTGGCCCCACTGGTTTTTAATGAAATTGGAAATTCCGTATGTTTTTCTCTTCCCCTGGTGTGCAAAAATTTCTGATTTTCATTCAAAACCACCCTTTTGTTGTTTCATTTTAATTTGGCAACCCGCATTCGCCTTTCTCTCACATCTGTCATCCTACGCTATATTCTAACCTATACTATACTACTATAACAAAACAAAAACAAAAACTAAACTTTCCGTTGCATGAACCACATTATAACCTATCCTATTAAACCCTCTTCCTGTACTACTCTATATGGGTACAAATTCTCCAAATGAAAACGCCCGCGATATCCCTTTTATTGGGTTTTGGTACTATAACTACTGGGTTCACATATGGAGTTCTCGCTGGTTCTATAACACCCTCTTTTAACATTCTGTCTATCTCTATTTTAACCCTATTTCTTATGGCAAACGGAATTGGATACACCCTTGTATTAAATCCGATGTCTTCCGTGACCTCCAACTTATGTGTATACCGCCTCGCAAATCTTGGCTCTTCATTAAATAACCCTACATATTTATTAAATAATTCTCCTAGCTTCATCTTAATATTAATACTCACTTTCCCTATCTGTTCATCATTAATTAATCTTACAAACATATTACATAATCGTACTTTAACCTGTCCATCATTATACTCTTTAATCATTCCTAATCCTGTACTATCTATATCATTTCCATTCCTATATTCCTCACTAACCGTAGGTACCACCCATGACCTATCTTTATCAAATATCGTAATTGACCTATCCTTTCCATCTATATTCAATCCAAAATCCTCTATAAAATCCATACCCAATATGAAGTCTAACTGTAACCCTTTCGTAATTAAAAACTCTGCATTCCCTGCTTATTTATTTCCTATATATATATCGGTACACGGATAACATTATAAATCGTCGTTAGCTTTTTGTTCATCGCTGACCATAAATTAACCCCTCAATTGTTCCTATTCTTCCTTTAAAAATTCTCCATGTTCGACTACTACCTCTCATTTACCAGCGACAACTGTGACCCACTATCCACTAAAGCAACATAAACACGGTCCCTTAAACTAATATTTATAAATAACAAATTCTTTTTATTAAAATGTAACTGTTTAACAACAAATCCCTTATACTATAGCAAACATCAATCTTTACTCCTAAGCAGTCGGTCGTCCAAAATTCGCGTTTTTTTCTTGAGGCGACTCGTGAATTTTCACCACCTCAATCCTATCCGGGTCCGTTGTAATTGCGCTCGTCGTCATATGTTGGACGTTTACGTCCCTGTCCGTCCGGCTATTTCCATTTTGTATTCCGCCCCAGTCGTCCGGCCGTCACCCTCGCCGTTGTCGTGCCGGTTTCTGTTCTGTCCATTGTAGGCGTTATCCCGGTGGTCCCTATTGTAATACGGTCGTCTATGTACCTCGTGTCCCCAATGATTCCTGTGTCCGTAGTTAAAATTTTCCTGTCTATAATTTGGTCTGTTTTCGTGGTACGGTGGTCGTCGACTGTCTTCCCTGTAACCCCTGTTTTGTTCCCAATGGTGTGTCCGCGTTTTCGCTTCCAGTACTGTCGCTAGATCAAAATTTCTCATTACTCCTAAGAATTGCCTCAACGTCTTGACATTTTGTACCACTACCACTTTGGTAACCTCCGGTTCCATATGACCTGCCAGTAGAAGTACGATGTCGTCCTCGCTCAATTTCGGTGTTAAGTGTTGCGCCTGATTAAACTTGTCAATCGCGTATTATTCGCGTGTGCCGTGAGTCCTGCTATAATGTCCTGTAATTAGATTCGTCCTTATGTCGGTCTGATGTGTAGTGTTCCAAAACTGTTCTGTAAAGAGTCGTTTGAAGTCCGCGTACGTGTCATACTGTTTACGAATAATGTTATGCCATTTTTCGGCATTTCCTGTCAAACTCGCCCCCACAATCTGTAGTTTTGTTCGTTCGTTTTCTGTCCCTACTATCTCGTCTAGTCGGTCCAGGAATCCCATGGGCTGTTCTGTCTTACGTCCTCAAACTTCGGTAAAGCGTCCCGGTTTAATCGAAAGTGCGGTCCGTAGTCTAGTCCAATTCGCCTCCTTTCTATGTCGTCGAGTTTCTCGTGAATTTGTCTAACGTCATGTCCTACCCTGGTTTCTAATCCCGTGACTTTGTCGTCAAGTTTTTCGTCCAGTTTTGTCCTACCGTGTACGTTTTCGTTTTGTATGGTCTCTAATGTTTGTCCTAAATTTTGTAGTTGGTCCTATGTCGTTTGTCACATGTTTCTATTTCTGTACTTAAATTTGAAAACCCGCTAATCATCGTTTCTTCCACTGTGTCTACCCGTGTCTTAATTTCAGTTCTTAAGTCAGTCCGTGTCGCGTTCAAATCTCCTGCAAATGTACTCGTGTGTGTTCCAACTTGTCGTCAACCCTGTCTACTTGTTGTTGGACCTCTGTCCGCACGTCGTCTTTTGCAATCTGTATTTGAGTTAGTAAGTATTCCTGCGTGTGGTTCATTTTCGCCGTCAGGTCCGCGTGCGCTGTCCTAAACTCGTCCCTTAGCTCGTTATGTGATTGCGTAATTTTTATGGTTAACGCAGCATTCGCTTCTTTTTGTTCCGTGCGTGATTCATTAATTTTGTCTGTCAGTTCTGTATGTGATCCCATAATTTTGTTTGTCAGCTCTGTCTTTAATTCTGTCTGTGATGTCTTAAAGTCTAATTTTAATTCCGTCTTCAGTTCCGTCTGTGATTCTGTAATTTTGTCTGTCAGCTCGTTCTTTAATTCTGTCTGTGATGCTGTAATTTTGTCTGTCAGTTCTGTATGCAAACTCATCAGAAATCTCCTAAGGTCCTGGTTTCCGTCGGCTTCTGCTGCTCTCACCTGCAGTACCGTCGCCTGGTCCGTGTCCGTGTCTGTCACCTCCAACTCTGTCTGCCTCGTGTCCGTCTCCTGTAGGTCGCCCCCTGCGTCTAGCTCTATGTCTTGTCTTCTTACATCCATTTCAACCCCGTATATTAGTCCCGATCTTGTGATTCTTTTTGTGTCCTCGTCCGTCATCTCTGTTTCCTTGTTTTGAACTCGTTTCCTGTAAATAAAGAAAAAAAAACTTGCGGGCCCCACCTAACTCGGGCTCCCGGATTCTACTCTCTTTCGCTCTAACACCTTTTAACCTTTTTCTCGAGCCTCACGTTGGGTTTGCCACCTTCTTATATAATTACTATGTGTTTTTGTCTCTACTATTTTTAACTTTATCTAAAATTTGTTTAACGACTTTTGTCGTCGTCACAAATTTACTATTTAATGTATGACTTCAAATCGAGGTGCTTTAGCAAACGTTTGGTTGGTTCTTTTTTTACTAATTACTATATTTTATATGCCTCGACTATTTGAAACTTTAATCTCAGGGTTTTCTCACCTACTCACCGTGAGTTCACTCGTGAGTAGATGTACGCTACCCAACCAAACTGCACCCTCGTTTGTTTTACCACTTTTTTAATGTACTGAATTTATTATGTATGCCAAATTTTAATATATCAGAGTTGCCTGATGCCAAATTAATTTATGTAACTGTTTATGACTTTAATTTTTGACGTTATGATATATTTACGGTACTTACCAGAATTATACCGCGCTGAAGGCCTTCCTTTAACTGCTGGCTCAAGTTCGAAATCGCCGTACGCACTTTCACAAAAGATTCTCCAATTTTGTCCGCTTGCGTACTGCCTCCAGGTGTTCTTAAAAAAACAATTTCGATGACCCAAACCTGAAATAATGTTACCCCAATTTAGAATTTAGCAAAAACTTTGTCTACTTCCCTGCGTCAATTCTTCCTCGCCGTATTTTGATCTCCTGTTCCTCTGCTCCGTATCCCACTTAATCCTCTCTTCGCACAACCAAATCAATCCCGCTGTCCTAATACAAATCACTCCTAGTCCTGCTATTCCAATTATCCATACGATGTCCTTACTGCCGTTATATCTTCTCAAATCAATCCAAAATTTGTTTATGTCGTCGATGCCTTCTTTATCCACTCCAATATCCTACTGCCGTAATACCAAATCTATCCCAAAACCAACACAAATCTTCTCAAACAAATAACCGTCGCTTTCCCCTTTGCACTAATAACCACTTCCAAAATCTTCTTTAAATACACGCTGACTTTCCCGTTGCACTTTTAAACACTTTTAAACTCCTTTTATATTCGTCGCCTTTATTTACTTTCACCCTTTACTAAATAATACTCGTTGATACACATATAAACTTTTATTTCAAAATATTTTACACTTTAACGCAGGTTTCATAAAATAGGTCTTTATCTGAACAAATTCGAAAAGTAAGTCCCTTATTTATTTTGCTTAGTTATTAAATCAACAAACTTAGCTTGCTAGAATAACATTTTTAAACATATAACATCCAATAACCAATCATCTTTCTTTCAGTGTCCAACATACCTTCGCTACAGTCTTTATAATAATTTTAAATTTCTACTATTGGTCCAAAACACTTCACTAAACTCCAATAACCTTTACATTTTGATTCACTTTAAATTTTGATTTACAATTCGTCCAAAAGTTTGATTCTATAAAAGGAAAAGCCAAATAATTTATACACGACCTGGACGCTTTGTTATATTGCAGATATCCATAAATGCGTTCGGCTTTCCGACGGCAAATGTACTCTCAACTGGCTCATGAAATATCAACTCAGTATAAAACCTCAAGTACCGTGCATTATATCAACGTCATAAAGTCATGTTATCTACCTTTTGGCATATAAGTTTCAATCTGAAATGGTACATACTTTAACGTATGTAAAGTATAGCAAAATTTATAGTTTTAAATTATTAAATCTAAACCTATCGTTTGGCATACACCCCTATTAATACAAATATACCTTTAGAAACCTTATACCCCCCTTACATAATATTATATATATATATATATATATATATATATATATATATTGAAGTGTTATTAATAGCTAAAAGGGTATAAAGATTATTTTGTTTGAAGGTTGTGTATATGCCAAATAAAGCCAAATATCAGATCACGTAACTGAAAATTTTGTGTTTGCCGTACTTTACAAAGGTTAAAGTATTTGAAGTATATTAGTCAAAGTATAAGTGCCAAGACGGAAAACAATGACTTGATGACGTGAGAAAGCACAGTATTCAAGGATTTATACTAAGTTGTACGTTAACAAGCCAAAGAATGTACATTTGCTGATCGAAAAACCGGATGCGTCTGTAGAAGTTCCACTATTCACCACACAGAGCCAGGTTTATATGTGAAACATTTCGGCACTTATTTAGTAGAAGCAACCTTTGGACAAACTTGTAGTATCAAAATTATAAGTGAAAATATTGTCAAAGCTGATTGAAGGGTGACGCGGTCTTATGAACCAATGATTGAACATTTAAGTATAAAAGTGTAAAGTGTAAAAGATGAATTATAAGTATTAGAGACACAAACTAGTTGGGACGATTTAATTGGATAGGGAATTTGTAAAATGTATAAAGAGTAGGCATAATTTAAAAGGTGGTATCACCTAGGTAAATATAAACAAGGAGATTCGATTAAGATATTTTTTGTAACAAGACGTGTTTTTTGTATACTGCGCTAATTTGAATATTGAAAAGAATAAATAAATTATTTTGAAAAGTTCAAGTCTTTAATTGAAACAAAGAAGAGTATAGATAAGTGAGTGGAATAATAATAATAGTAAAGACGGGTGGAAAGTTGTAAGAGTGAATTGGAGCGACATTGATACAGGCGGAATTAATAGTGGATATTTGGAACGAATTGGATTAAGGCAGAAAGGAATTGGATTGGATTTATTAGACTGAAGGAGAAATTACTTGGAATGATTTGGATAGTGTATTGCGGACCGATTGGTATGGAGTGGAAACTAGAAAGGAGCATAGAATTGGAACGAGCAGATTAAAGAAAGGATAGCATTGGATTAGCATGAGTATTATACGGAAAGAAGGCATAACTATAGGAAAATTAGCGCGGGGGAAGTAAAATTGCAAGGTATTCAAAATTCTAAATTTGGTCATTATTTATAGATTTGGGGGATATCAAAATTAAGTATAACAAAACCTGGTGTCTGGAAAGCAGAGGAGCCATAGTGATAGTGCAACGCAGTGTAAAGACCCATCCGGTGATTTAGATTTTGAGCCAGATTTCAGAGAGGCCTACAGCGACGCGTAAATCGGGTGAGTACTGTGTTTTTGATACGTCAAAGTCAATTTGGTAAGAGTAATTGATTTGGCACAAGGCTACGTGGATCTGCTTATTAAAATTTTGGCATATACGAATATAAGGTTACATGTACTAAAATAAAAGTAGTGCAGTTTGGTTGGTGTAGTGAACATCTACTTATCACTGAACCCACGGTAAGTAGGTGTGGATACCCTGAGAAGGCGAGTTTCAATAGTCGAGGCATATTCATATAGTTTGTTTTGTAGACCGACCAAACTTAGATAAAGCACGAAATATAAGAGTAAAAATTTTCACACTGTCAAAAATATAAAATGGTAAATAAATAAACCACAGTTAAAGTAAATATCATATCATATATAAAAATATTATATTAAAGGGGGTGACCATAAGAACGTTATTTGATCTTGATTTTTGGGATAATTTCATTCGAAAAAATATATAAATACTAATCCACTTATTGATCACTACGTTTCGGGTATAACTTTGTACCCTTAATCATGTGCTACAAAGATGTGATAAAAACAGTTATTAATATACAATACTAGTTTTACTTACATAAAGTGGATTGAGTATAAATTTAAATGAAAATTAAAACTATTGTACTGTCATTATTAAAAGGTTATGTATACATGCGCAGACCAATTCTTTAAAATTAATTATGTTATTGATTGACCACTGACAAAGGCCTGGCCAATACTAGTTGTGTTGTAGTTGACTAGTTAGTTGGTTATGTAGTAACTTGTTATGAAAAATATAAAGTTAATTTTTATTGTTAGTAGTGAAGGGTAATGAGTATATAGAACTTAAATTTTGAATATCTGATTTTTCGTTCATGCTAGTTTTTCTTTTTTAATGTGATAAGCCTTTAAAAATAAGCGATGGAAATATATTTCTTCAGTTTATAGAATGGCGACTTCAGAATATTTTGGTTTGTGTTTGGTTGTTTGTATGTGGTGGTATGTGGTTGAATGTGTATATTTATATATATATATATATATATATATATATATATATATAAATATATGTAATATTTAATACAGACACCTTGTGGGAAGTACAGCATTACATAGCTGACAATTTGTGTCTTCGTATCGTTATAATTTAAAAGAAAAGTAGGTTTAATTGGTCTTAAATTAATACAAAGTAGAAAAGAATTATTGGCAAGTGACTCAAATTCAGCCAGGAGGGCATCTTGGCGACGCGTTTCGACCTAACTGGGGCTCATCAGGACAGGAGCTGCAAAGTTTTAATATTCAATATAAACACCTTATGGGAAGTACAGCATCACCTAGCTCACAATTTGTGTCTTTGTGTCGTTTACCTGTCATCGCAGGTTTTTACCAACAATCGGCACGAAGGATATCCGGCTCAACTGCCTTTTTCCATACCCAAAAGTTATAATTCAAAACAAAAGTAGGTTTAATGTGTCTTAAATTAATACAAAGTAAAAAGGAATTATTGGTAAGTGACTCAAATTCAGCCGTGAGAACATCCTGTCGAAGCGTTTCGCCCACTCGAGGGTGATGTTGGCTCAAAGATGCTTATATATTAACAATGCTAGTAAGCTTGAGGGTACATGTAGGTTAGGGAGTATTTGTTGGTTCGATTGTATTTATTGGCTTTAACGAATTTTGTTGGTTCTGCGGAATTTTGTTGGCCCTAGAAGATTTTGTTGACCCTACGGAATTTTATAGAATATAAAGAATTTGCACATCAACGTCTCCCCATCCTGTCTGACTCGAAGATGATGCGGAAGTTAGCGGATTGAGAAAATCACTTAGAAAGATAGTTCAACTCAGGGAAATCTTATCAGAACAATTGTTTAATGCCCACGCATAATGTGTGTGAAACAATTTGAAAATCCTGAGGTATATTGCGAGAGATTGCTATTTATGACTTACAAACCAGGTTTTAAAACACTTGAATTGTTTTCTATATGATCGTATGTATAGAATGTTGAAATTAACTTTACAATTTAACCAAAGTGGGAAATAACAAATCGCCTTTATATTGTTATGAGGAGAAATTCTTTATATAGAAAAAAAATTGTTAGAAGTCGGCAAGAATGGATATAAAAAGCTGCCGTAAATTGTTGGCGCTTTGGTTTAGTTTTTTCGTCAGGCTCGCAGCGTTTGTCCCTAATTTTTCGATAAAATTTGTGTTACTTTCTTTTAGTTTTGCTGCCAGGCTCGCAAAATTTTGGTCCTGTTTCCCTACCTGTCGTTGTACGTCGGATTTAAAGTCCTTCAAAAATGGAAAAATTTAATTTTCCAGTTCCTGTTGTTGACTGCAAGTTGCAGGCATGAAAATAAAAATCGTTCAAGTGATATTTTCACTACAATTCTACTACTTGACACCAGAATAACGATACTCTATTTGCAAAACAACAACAGTTCATTATTGTTTAACTGATTGCACAGGCCTCTTCGGCAACTCGTAGATACAGTAAAATCCTTTAAAAGCAATCACAAGAATTTATTCCCGGCTAACCGCTGACAGCACAAGTATTAGCTTTTAAAAACTAGAATACTATCTTCTTAATTACTTAATGACAAAGTACTATAATTAATTTATATTGATCACTGTAATATATTTATATCGGATACTGCAATAATTTATAGCACCTAGATTACCTTATATTAACAGTTATTTACCACTAATTTATTTCCTATCACGACCTTCAAAAGTTTAAATTAGAACTTATATTGTAATCAAAGCTTCGATTACAATCGATCTGACTAACGCTCATCAAGACAATGTACATTTTATCCAATTGTTCTAGATCACTTCGAGCACATACCAGAAATTATTCAAATAACGTTTTAGAGGCTTCCTACTGTATGGCTATTAAAACTCTTGCAATCTGTCAATTAAGTCTATCTTAATTATATGACGCCGCAGGGGTCTATCAATTATCATTGGTGTACAAACGCTTTGTCTACGTTATAATATAATTATCCTAGTCAGAGATAGACTAAACGACACTACAATAATTTATAATCAATCATCTGTTTGATGAACGATGGGAGTGAGTTAAACAGCTAGGATAAGGAAGAAAATACTTTTGTTACAAATACAAGAAAATAAGGCGATATACAATTATACTAAAATGAAGGGATAAATTGCTAAGGTATATTTAAATGTCTGGATAATGGCACCAATTGTAATAGAAAGTAGGCTGCAAAAGAAAAGATTTGAAAGTCAAAAAAGATTTAAATACAGCAAATCAGGCAGTATAGGATATACATAACAGTAGTAGTGCGGAAATAAAAAGATCAGCTTAGTGTATGAAAGTCTGACGGGCAGCTTGTACTAAATTTAGAATAAAGTTTGCAAATGTATTTTCAAGTATGCTAATACAATTTTGGAAACATCACGAAATATATCTTAAGATTGGGGATGTGTTGGTGATGATGAAAGCTACGAGTGAATAACTTTAAAGCACGATACCTACATTCTATTCTTCAAACAACTTATTTTATATTCCCATAATTGTTTTCGATTTCTATCTCGGTAGATAACCCAGTTTTTATTTTCAGGATGCAATATGAAGGTTATGGAATTTACAAGTTTTATAGAATTTCGTAATATTATATTTATCCGGTGAAACATTTTAAAATATAAAGGAAATTTTTAAAACTATGATAATTAATTCCGTTGAATACAATGATATAGCTGTATCTAATCAGCTTTATTTTATTTTAACCGTAGCGGAAATATCATTGATAAAGCTTTATAAAAGCGGAATAATCTCATAAGGCATTAAATCTAGCAAGCATGTACTTCTTTTGGTTAGCAATATTTTGTGCGATTTGTGCTTTAGTAAAATGTGCACCGTTACCCGAGAACACTAAAGGTTAGTACATTATTTAAGTTTTTCTTAGATATTTCGTTTAATGCGATTGTTTTAACGTATCAGAAATAGAATTGCTATTATTTTAAAGCTCACGCGGTATGCATGTCACTTGTATCGTGTACCGAAGGGTAGAAAACAAGCTAGTTTTAAATATTGGTTGTTACAGATCGACTTTTCAGATACGTATCAGCTAGCTCATTGATGTTTTCAGAAGCATCTGTTAATTTTTCAGAATATAAATAAAAGAAAAGGACTTTTAGCGCACAATTATAAATAAGCTCATATTGCAATCAATTGTTTCGAATGCGTCAAACGCTTTCACATCGAGAAAATACCCATTAGCCTTTTGTGGAGAAGTTGTTCAACTTTTAGAATAAATGCTGAAATGTAAAATTACTTTCTTTATAATACAAATTATTTTTAACTTTTCTTAATTTAAACCGTTACCACCAACACTACTGTCTAAAACACGTTTGAGCTCGTCGAAAATCAAGATCCTCAACATGAACTTTATTAAGTTATTTTCCCCATAGCATTAGAAATAATTCATGTTTAAGGAAATCTAGTTAATATTAGAGGCTAATGCCTTATATTAGCAATTATAGTTTCAGTCAAAATGAAAAGTCAGGAATTTGGTTTCACGGAACTAACCAAACGTACCAAATCTAATTCATGTACAAAAGCTGTGATAGTTAAGAAAAGCTTTTTTGGATCGCATTTTACAAAAATCATCAGAGAACAAACAAAACTAGTGCAAGAAGAAGCGTTTATTTGAGGTGGTTATAAATAATAGATGCTTTTAGAGAACTAGGCGTTCACAACAATCTTTTTATAAAGCCAAACCGGCAACATTTTTTGCTATTTCAAAATCCCTTTCCCGGTTCTTTATAACAGTTAACCATGTCAATGTATTACTTACGAAATACAAATATGTTAGAACAGAACTAATATTACGAGCAAAAAAGAGTAATAGAATAGAAAGTTTAACAGGAAACTCACATAAGCAACCTACACCTGGGATGTTAACTGAAAGTACAGTGTAATCAATTAAACTGTGAAAATTTGATAAAAGAATAATGAAATAAAAGCTGGTATGTTGCGTAAAAATTGATTAGACAGTAGAGAAACTGAGTTATTTAAAATAATAAATCAAATTAGTAAAATATGTAAGTAAATGTCACTATTTTGAACAACTTCACAACCGGTACGTGAATGCTTCTACATTCGTTTTTGGTTTTTGTCGATTTACTTCCCATCGCAGGGTGCAAATTGTAAAAACTCGGTGGCATCATTACAGTTACTTGTGGTTTATCAAGGCAATGGAAGTTAAATATAAAATCCACATCAAGGGTTAATTTAAACATGTGCAGTTATAGGTATATATCTGGAGTTTTGATGTTAATTGTGAGACATAGAAGCACCTTATAATTTTATCATATTGTAGTTCTGATATAATTCAGAAATTAGTTGCAAACCTTATGACCCTCCTTCAATAGAAAACATCTATGTTAAAAGGAAGGAAACGAAGTTGAAAATACGTTCCAATCTTTTATAAATGTTTCCGTGGGGCATTTAAGAAGCGTTAAAAAATATAGCTATTCATTCCTCATCATCATTTTGTTTTCGATCTTACTTAAGGTGGATTTGACGCAGCTCTAACTTCTTTTCTATTCTGTGTTAATCTAAAAAGTTCTACATACCCTTCATAACCTAAATTTCTAATAATTTGACTAACATAGCTTGGTCTATAGGTCTTCCTATACTCTTCTATCTTTTTCTTATCTACCTCAATGTACATAGATATTAGCAACCTGATGGTTGTTAAAGATTAAAAAACTCCAGCATGTTTTATGATTCCCATTTATAAGGAAATATTACCTGATTATCCCCTCCAAAAAAGGAAAGTGTTAAATTATAAGTTATGGTAAGACTTAAACAGCGAATCGCTGCCAACATGCCAGACCACTAACTAATTGTGAGTCATGTCATGGTGACGTTTATTAAATTATATGTTATGGTAACGCTTAAGTAGCGAATCGCTGCCAACATGCCAGACCGCTACCTAATTGTGTTATGTCATGGTGACATTTAGTTAACTGATTATTATTTATTTATTTTTTTACTTGGTTTTCGAACTTACTTAAGGTCGGCTTGACACAGCTCTAAATTCTTTTCTATTCGGAGTTAGTCTAAAAAGGTCTACATACCCTTCACAACCTAAATCTCTAATAATTTGACTAATATAGCTTTGTCTAGGTCTTCCTACTCTATTTTTATTTGGTGGTCTATAATTTAAGACCTTACTAAATAGTCCCTCATATCTTAACTGGTGCCCTATCATCAGGCACGTGCTGGGATACCTTGAAGGGCCCGGAAAAATTTCCTTTATGAGGGCTCAACCCCGATTCGTTAATTGATTAAACGATATTTAACTTTTTCCAATTTATTGGTAACATAGAAATATTGCATCGTGTGGTTGGCCATACTATCGTTATACATTAACCACCGTACCGTACAAGTGTTTCTTAATGAATATTAGAATAAAAAGATTAATAATACCCACTGGAAATATAAGTTCTTGAAATACTTTTCCATAAAACAGTTGAAAAACAAACTGAAAACTATAAAATATTCTGCTATATAGTACTAATAAACGGTTAGGACCACTGAAAATAGTTCTTGAATACCTTACTCTTTTCGCACATTTTTTCAATTATAACTTCTGGTGTACTATTGTTTGTTATTTCAGCTCGCAAGCCATACAAAGAAAAGCTTTCAAATTCTCCTGCACAATACAACTGCGAAGTCTAGTCTTTAATAATTTAGGTCTTGAAAACGATCGTTCGCATGACACTTGTGTTAATGGAATTGTTAGAAGAAATTTGTAAACACTGAATAATTGCTTAAATTCTATGGAATTTAGATTATAATCACACAGTTTTAAATAAACACAAGACAAGCACGAGTTGCACTGAGTTTTTTTGCATTTAGCGGTAGTCATATCCACAATCACCTCTTCGTTTTCGTCTTGTGATTCTGTTCTTGAAAAATATGAATCAGTTTCTAATTTATGATTTGAATGACTCGAGTAAATGTCTTGAAAATCGCGTTTAGACAAATGAGGCCAAAGATGAGAAAATGCCACAACTTCCTCCTTCAACTTTTCTTTTTTCAGTGATGGAATAGTTCACAAATTCTGTTTAACGAATCTTTTGGAAGGGACTGGCTTTGACTTATTAGTGAATATCTTCTGGGATCGAAACATTCCAAGTCAGCATAAAGTGCTCCGTGTTTTGCAAATCTGGTCTCAATACTGTTTACGATTGTGTCCATTTCGGTATTGTAGACTGTTAAACGAAAATGATCTTCGGCGTCTACGCCAATCTGTTTATCTCGAGCAATTTCACCTGACATCACCTTTACAGCTCTTTTCCTTTTTTGTGGAGGAGCATCTTCTAAGAATATATCGGAATTCATCTGTTCGAGTTCTGTATTTATAACTCGTACAAATCGCTTAGCCGATTGTAGTATGTCAACAAAATTTTTTTGTTCTGCTTTTAATTGGTTAGTTGCATTTGATATTTGTCACAATGCCTGTATGTAATCTAAATTTTTTGTTTCCAAATAATTGGAGACGGGCGTAGTTATTGTAAAAAAAATTTGTATATAAATCATAGCAAGTAGAACAATTTTAAAGGAACAAAACTTGTTGAGTAGACTATTTGCTTGACTCCTTGCGATGGGTTTAAATAAGGAATTCGATTCTGAAATTGTCTTTAGGGCCAATACCAAATTAAAAAAAAATAATCTTTTTGAAATGGGAACTGTCTTGAGTCTCCTGCAAACACATATATTTTCTTCCAAAGATTTTTGTAATGGCATCGCTTCTGCTTCTCCAACGAGTAACGCCGATTGCGTTAAGTTTTAGATGCACTTCGGTTGTATTACCAGATAATTTTCAAACAAATTGAGCCTTTTATACGATTCTTTAAAAAAGACATGAACTTCTCGTAAAAGATTAAAGAATGATGCTGAAACTGTTAAAGATTGAGTAGTGTCAGTGATTACCAAATTAATCACAAAAGCGTAACACTACGTATGAGTATGAGTCGAGGAGTTTTCTGTCAGTTTTTTACTCACTCTGTTATACTGCCCACTCATATTAGCGGCACCATCAAATGCATCGGCTATGAAATTCTTCAATAAAATGTTGTTATCCTGTAAACTGTTCTTAAAGTGTTATACAGGTTAACAAAATTATCTCTGAAAAGTTCCCATGATTTACGAAAGCGTCTTCTAAGTTGTAAGCAGCTTTATTCCCGTGACCACGAAAGGGTAGCATTTATTTTTCAATCAGTTTAATCACTTCAATTATTTGAACCATTACTTCTACCTGATGCTTGTCATACAACTCTTGATTTATATAATGTATAATGGATAGTCCCGCTTTTTCTCTCATGAAGGATTGTACAGCGCACAGTGATTCTTAGAATTTTCGGTTCTGCAATTCGTTGATAAGTATGCTTCCATTCATTAAAGCCCCTATAAATTGTGACTTGAAGTTACTGCCAAATACCATGCTTACTGTGCAATACAAGCTATTGTTTACTTCATTAAACCTTAACCACTTTCGATTACAACTTGATTTATCACTAACAGTGGTAGTACGGTAAAATATTTTGGCATAATCAAACGGTAACGGAGTTCCGTTTCTAATAGTTTAGGTTGTAAAGGATGAATACGAAAAAAGTCAAAATTTGATCCTTCTTTGGTTTAAGATAAAGCGAGAAAGTCTCTTCGTCACTCGTTTCGCTACTTTGCGATTTTAATAAAAATAGTTTTTCTGATCCTTCTGAGTGGGATTTCAAATCTAAAAATTAAAATATTGACACTTAAGATTTATACATACGTTATACAAAACGTCGTCAAGTAAGTCCTCTACAAATCATGTACGGGGAATCCCTATAGTGAGGCTTCTTTGCCTGTCTGTCTGTCTATTTGTATGTCACCACATCTTTAAGGATGTGGTATACAGACACACAGAGCCTTTACACATTTTAACAGAAATAAAGCTTGCTTTTAAAGAATTGTCTTTTTCAACAATCTCTCTTCGTGAATATTCCTTTCACCACATAGGCTTAAGAAATCCTAATAAAAAAATCAGTGAACTAATTTTTATCAGTCCTAGGTCAGAGGACAAGAGAATACGATAATACAATTTGCTGTTCTTTTTCATGGGCAAATAGAAAACAGCTACTTTTTAAGGCCGCTTGACATTATGCTATGCAAGAGCTATGCAATAGAGATACTGTGTTGCGTCTTGCTCGGACGTTTTAATTGTTTCTTGACATTAGCTATGCAATATTTTGTTTGTGAATTGTAAATTACCAACATAAAAATTAATAGGTGCTTCCAACCCGTCTAACTTTGGTATACCGGTAATATCTGTTGCGCTGGCAGTTCTCAAATTTTTGTATTGCTGCAAGAAAAATAGCTCCGGTTCTATCTCGTGCAATGCAATTTTAAAGGCACAAGCTGATCCTAAATTTTATAAAAGCGCAAGCGCGCGTGCAATATTGCGACATGCATAGCATAGTGTAAAGCGGCCTTTAGAGGATAAAATTATTTTTGAATGAAAGTCTAATTGTTCTGCAAATTACCAAAGAATTAAGCGATACAGTATAGTAAACTGCACTACGGTCATGCTATTCGTGTTGCTAGGACTGTTTCTCGCCGTAGGTCTATCACCTTGTAGTAACTTTTGCTCAGAATGCATTTTCAATTAATTCTATCAGGTAAAATATTTGTGATTAGCCGAAATTTGTAATATCATTAATACATGAAAGATACAATTAAAATTGAAAAAATCCAAGTGGAACTCTCGCGCCAAGAGTTCCTTACAAGCAATATTAAATAATACCAGGTATCAATATTAAAACCTCTTTCTGCATTACTTTATTTATTAATACCATTAAAATAGCTGTAATTATTATTATTATTATTATTATTATTATTATTATTATTATTATTATTATTATTATTACTATTATTATTATTATTATTATTAAATAACATGCACTTCACATTTATATTTAGAATGAATACGATGGGAATGGAATTACTTTTCGATGTTGTGTATTAGATCAGGATAAGCTTTCAAATTTCCAAATTAAGCATTACAAACTTACGAGTAGCATCCATAAGCTCTATCTCTTTATTTTCAGTAGCGTTTTGAGCAGTTGATGTTGATGGGCCTTGCTGATCTGAATCGTCTTTGTTTTCGGATACTTGACCTTTATGTGATAACCGTAATTTCCACAAATCTGTTAATTTTGTCGTCTCCGACGCAGCTCGTTGCAATTCAATTGTTTTTTTAATTTGTCGCTTTTCATGACTAGAAGGAGCCCTTCTTTTCATTTTTATGTTCTTATTTATTAACTTAGCTATATGAATTTCTTTGAGTATTGTATTGTCTACTAATATACTTATCATTATAAACTTTGTAAAACAAATACGTTTTGCTTCTTGACTATGCTCATCTATAACTATAACTGTTTAATCCATGCAACTTGCAACGTTGCATGCAACACTACTTGTTAAATGTTAAAAAAGAACAGTCGATTTACTAAGGATTCAAAACCTTAAAGTCCACAAGAAAAGAAATACCACCTCAAATTATATCTACGGTTTTAAGAATGCTTAAATCAGCGGGATCCGGTATGTCTATGACAATAATTATAACATTTCATGTGAGGTGTCTAGTGCCTTGGATCTTGTTACAAATATAAGTACCTATCAAATAAAAAATAAGTTCATTTTATACTTTTAACTTTTATAGTACTTTATCTAAGAATCATGCACTTATAATAATACTCGAGTAGGACACTTCTTTTCAGAACTAAATCTAGAGTTCTACTAGACCGATTTTAATAATAGAAGTGTCATTTATTAATCCGGGGCCCCCTTTTATTATTTTGTGGAGGGCCCACCGGAATACTCCCGTTTCCCGGTGAGCCAGTACGCGCCTGCCTATCAATCTATCTCTCCTGACCTTTAATTGTTTCCACATACAGTGTTCCTCACCTATCCTTCTATAAACTTCATCATTTGTTACTCTATCTGTCCAACTAATCCTTAACATTCTCCTATAACACCAAGTTTAAAAAGCTTCGATCTTTTTCTTATCTACCTCTTTAATTGTCCAAGTCTCACTGCCATATAATAGAACGCTCCATACGTACGACTTTAAGAAACTTTTTCTATTATCTAAACTAATACTATTAACTATTAATAGGTTTTTCTTTTTTAAAAACATTTTTCTAGATTGAGCTATTCTAGCTACTATATCCCTTCTACTATGTCCGTCCCTTGTAATTATACTACCTAAATAGCAAAATTCATCAATCTCTTCTAACTCGGTATTACCTATTTTTAATTTTGGTTTAGAACAAGGCTGTAACTTACTTGTCATCTTTGTCTTTCCTGAGTTAATTCTCGTACTATAGTTACTCTGTAGTATCTCATCTAAAATATTAAAAAACCCTCCTAACTCTTTTCTAGACTCTGCTATAATGGATATATCATCTGCAAAACATAACCTGTCTATTTTCTATCCCTGTACACTAATACCTAGGTATCTCTTTTCTCGCTCTAGCTAAGTTTAAAGCTTCCTCAATATAAACATTAAAAATCAAGGAAGATAGTATACAGCCCTGCCTAAAACCATTTCTATCTTAGCTTTCTTTTCTGTTTCATCAAATCTAATTACTGTTGGGAAGGTGAATAAGGCCTATTTTAAAACGAATTCTTGGCTGATTATTTCTCCTTCTTGATAATTATTTGGGGACTGTACCAAATAAAATCTGTAGCTGGTTTCTGAAATATAATTAAACACGCGGCACTTTGAGGGTATATTAATAATTAAAAACTTGAAACTATTTACAAAAGTTGTACATTTTAATAATTTTAAAGAAATTGAACAGCGCTACATTTTGCTGCTTACAGTAAAGCGTCCGGGTCTGAACTCCCAAGAGCGCATCATAAAATTAAAGAGGGTGGTTGGTAACCAGAAACTTACGCTAGATGGCGAGGCCAGTATGATAACATACATAATTTAAAATAGTTAAAATTATTAGAGCAATATCCAACATACCGCCCGCCTTGAAAGAGATAGCTTTCAAAAAAAAAGACAAACATTAAATCTTAGAACTAAGGGAACAATACAGATCATTATTAGCAATAAGAGTTAACACAAACAAATACTTAATCTAAACACAATTAAGAACTACATTACACACAATGATTTTCCTTTATAGTCACTCGCGCACTGTGGGAAAGGTGCACAATTTTGCAAAGGAGCGCTTTACGATTCCGGTTGCAGTCTTGATTGAGGCAACACGAGAGATACCGTCAGCACCAGGAAAGCGCTGAACCACTCTGCCGAGTTTCCACTGCATCGGTTGAGCATGGTCATCTTTGATGACAACTAGGGTGTCCACTGCAAGTTGAAACGAAGTTTCGCGCCACTTAACACGTTGTTGAAGCTCAGATAAATATTCTTTGCTCCATCTTTTCCATAGATGTTGATTGAATTTTTGTACCCTTTGAAATGTTGATAGCCGAGATTCGGAAGATTGAGTTAAATCTGGATCCGGCAGTGCAGTTGACGGACGACCAATGAGAAAGTGGGCAGGCGTCAATGGTAAGAGATCAGAGGGATCTGAGGATAAAGGTGAGATAGGACGAGAATTAAGGGTGGCTTCTACCTGTGATAACAAAGTGCTCATTTCTTCGTAGGTCAGCAAAGCATTGCCAACAACTCGTCGCAAATGAAATTTGGAGGACTTGATACTTGCCTCCCAAAGACCGCCAAAGTGGGGGCTATATGCAGGAATAAAATGCCAATTTGTGCCCACCTTAGTCATAGAATGAGGTATACAAACTTCCTGCTGTTTTAAAAATTCACCCAGTTCTTTTAGTTCTGAAGTTGCGCCAACGAAGTTGGTACCGTTGTCGGAGTAAACATGTAGAGGTTTGCCTCGTCGAGCAACAAACCGTCGAAAAGCCATCAAAAATGTTTCTGTACTCAAGTCGGTGACCAACTCTAGATGCACCGCTTTTGTAGCAAAACAAATGAATAAACACAAATAAGATTTAGTGGTTTTACAACCTCGACCCTTGCGGTCTTTAATTATGAAAGGGCCACCATAGTCTACCCCAGTCACATGAAATGGAGGAGATGGTTGAACACGATAAGAGGGTAGGTTACCCATTATTGGCTCAGCGAATCTTGGAGAAAACCGAAAGCATCGCAGGCATTGATGAACTACTTGCTTGGCAAGATTTCTACAAGAAGTGATCCAATACCTGTCTCTAAGACAGGAAATCAGCATTTGGGGCCCAGCATGCAAAAGCTGTATGTGCTCGTTAAGAACAAGAAGTTTTGCAATCGGATGTTTACTCGAAATTATTAACGGAAATTTCTTATCATATGAAAATTGAGAGTTTTGGAGTCTTCCGCCAACTCTCATCATGCCCTTGAAATCAAGAAATGGATTAAGAGGTAGCAACTTTGAGGATTTTAAAGATGCACCCTGAAGTAATATTTTCAGCTCAGCAGAAAAGGATTCCTGTTGCGAAAGCTTTATAAGAACAAGGAGTGATTTATTAAACTCAATAGACGATAAAGGACCGAAGCAGCGACTTGCCTTGGGCCTCAAACAATTGTTATGAAAGCGAAAACAGTAAGCAGTGACTCGCACTGACTTAGACAAGCTTGAAAAGCGATTAAATAAAAATGGTTCTGGGGAGTTGACCAGATTACAGAACGACTCCCCTTTTGTTTCAGGGAAGTCAACAATTGAGCAATTCAAATGGGGCCATGAAGACTCATCTTTATGAAGCCATGAGAGACCGTTCCACCAAAGGTTTGAATCCTTTAATGCCTGAGGACTGATGCCTCTTGAAAGCAAATCTGCAGGATTGCATTTGGTTGGCACATGAAGCCAAGTAGCGAGTTGCGTGAGCTGCTGCACATCAGAAACCCTATTGCATACGAAGGTTTTAACAGCCTTGATCGGTTTTCAACCATCCCAAGACAATGGTTGAATCAGACCAAAAATAAGAACGTGTAACTGGCAAGTCTAATGCTTTTAGAACTTGCTTTGAAAGTTTTGCTAAGAGAACAGCCCCACAGAAACCTTAGATTTGGAGCATAGAAGCTTAACGTCGTATAAACCTTCTCTGTCCTTTGAACGTAGAAAAATGCATGCACCATACCCTTGCATGGACGCATCACAGAAACCGTGAAACTCAATCTCGGTGTGTTGTTTACACACAACATATCTTGGAATCTTCAAGTCATTTAGGCCGACTAATTCGCTACGATATGAAAGCCATTTTTTATTTAAGTTATCGGGAACAGGGTCGTCCCAATCTAGTTTTTCCAGCCACAGTTGCTGAATGAGAATTTTTGCTCCCAAGGTGCATGGACCAAGAAAACCCAGAGGATCAAAAATTTGGGAAATCTCTGAAAGCATGCTACGCTTAGTAACCTTTTGTGTAAAAGTATTGGAAATTGTGAACATGAACTGATCAGATTGAAATGACCAAATCAAACCTAAAGTTTTGGTGTGCTCATGATCTCCTAGCTTGAGAACACCAGGATGTATATCTGAGCTTGAAATTCTTTCCAAAACACGTGGATCATTCGAAATCCATTTCCGCAACTTGAAGCAACCTGAAGTTAGAACTTCATTTAACTGAGAGCACAAGGTGCGAGCACTTTCAAGCGTGCTAGTACCTGTTAATAAATCATCAACATAGAAATCTTCTCTAATTACCTTAGAGATATCCGGAAATGAAGCTGCACGATCGTAACTCAGCAGTGTAAGGCTACGAACAGCAAGAAAGGATGCAGAAGCAGTACCATAAGTAACTGTATTTAAGTTGTATGCGAGAAGTGGATCTGCAGGAGAGAATCGTCATAAAATCCTTTGCAGAGACCTTTGGTCAGGCTCCACCTGAACCTGTCTGTACATCTTCTCATCATCACCAGCAATAGCAAAAGTATGCTTGCGGAAACGTATCTATATGGAGAACAAATCTTGCTGGATAGTGGGACCAACCATTTGAATATTGTTCAAAGAATAACCAGAAGTGGTTTCTTGTGAACCATTGAAAACGACTCGCAATTTTGTAGTAAGGCTATCCTCTTTTAGGATACCGTGGTGTGGAAGATAATAAGAAATTTCAGATGCTTGGGGATCAGCAAGTGACATGTGCCCCAGATCAATGTATTCTTGCATAAATTGACTGTAGCGAGTAGCCAAGTCTGGATTGACTTGCAGTCGCCTTTCTAACCCAAAGAATCTTTTTTTGGGCAATCTTGAAAGAATCACCTAGAATCTCAGGCGATTGCTTGAAAGGAATGGAAACTATAAACCTGCCATCGGAATCCCGACGTGTAGTTTGTACAAAATGTGCCTCACAGGCACTTTCTTCTGCTGTAAGAACCTTTTCAGCAGGGTAATGTTCAATCTGCCAGAATCTGCTGAGTGCATCAGCAGGACTCTCGACCGATGTATAATTGCACTGTACAGTATGTGCGAAAGTGGTCGTGGGACCCGAAACAACCCATCCCAATCGCGTCTTTAGCAGAATTGGGAGGTTTGGTCCTAACTGAATTTGCCCTATGCATAAGAGCTTCCAAAATGATGATGCACCTAGCAAAATATCGATGGTACCAGATTGATAGAAAGTAGAATCCGATAATTTAATGTTGTTGGGAATCTTGATGCTGTCGCATTCTACGTTGAAACTAGGAGAAACACTAGTGATTTCATCCAGAATTAAACATGAGACATTGAATTTGAAGTTGGTGTGAAGCGCATGAAGTTCTACGTCACACCTTGCACGTATATGCGAAGTGGCCTTACCTAGACCAGAAACGGTGATATTAGCGCTGCGAGTTTGAAAGTTTAACCGAGCGCATACAGCTGATGTTATGAAATTTGATTGGGAGCCAGAATCTAGCAATATTCTGATTTCGTGAAATCGACCATCATTTGAAATAATTCTTGCCTTTGCTGTGGGCAATAGGACTTGAACATCATTCGAGCAGAATGCGGAAATTGATTGGTTTGACTCAACAGGAGTTACTGCAGAATTTGCAGGCCCTGGTTGATGTTCCGATTTGATTTGTTTCTCTTCATGAAGCAGCGTGTTGTGTTTGGCGTTGCATTTCTTGCAAGTAAACTTTGAAGTGCATTGATTTACAAAATGTCTCTTGGAAAGACAGTTAAGACAAACTTGGAATGATTTTGCCTTTGAAATTCTATTGCTTGTAGACAATTTAGCAAATTCGTGACATCTGTATAATTGCAGCAAGCACAAGAAGGTCCATTAGAAACAAACGATTTTGAGTGTGGTTTTGAAGGCTTTGAAGACTTTTCCGGCACTGAAGTTTTGCTTTGTTTAGACTCGAGGGCGTCTAATAAATTTGCTGTGTTCTTTAGGAACTCTTTAAAATCTGACAATGTAGGTAAAACTGATCCAGCAGAATTCCTTAGAACTTCCCACTCACGGAAAGTGTGGGAATCTAATTTTTTAGAAACAACATAAATGATGAAAAATTCTAAAAGTTGCTTATCCGAAGCTAGTGAAGTGAGAGCATTATAATGCTTAAACAACATATCATTTATTTGATGCAACTTAGAAGCGGATTCCTTATCAATCACCTCCAGTTCAAGTATTGCCTTAAAGTGGTTATACACTAACATGCGAGGGTCATTGTAGCGCTGACAAAGCGCCTCCCACGCCGTGGCATAACTACCAGGGCTGAAGTCTAGAGATTTGATGATTTGGGCTGAGGAGCCGCACAGACTTGCCTTCAAGTAATGAAAGCGTTGGATGTCTGATAAGGAATTGTTTTCATGAATAAGATTTTTAAAGATCTCGTAATATTCCAACCATTCGGATGGGTTTTCACCGCTGAATTTTGGAATCGATATCGTAGGTAAGCGAATTTGTGGGCTAGAATTGCCCGAATGTGTTTTAGGACTTGACGTTTGTGAAACTGATCTATGTTCAGTCTCGCTAGCATAATGCTGAAGCAAATCTTCTGCGCGTGATACCGCAGAATAATAAGAACTTTCAAAATCAGAATCAGAATCCGCAATGTCCGGATTTGATGTAAGAATTTTGAAATCTAAGTCATAGAATTCAACAAGAAGAGGCGTTATATCATTTAGTCTCTTACGTAACTCAACAATTTTGGTTGAAGTAATTATTTTATCGGTACTGTTATGAATTTCTTCCAAAGAAGTAATATGATTTGTGAATCTAGTAAGACGTGCTTTAATATAACCGCGAGCTATAGTAAGGGACTCCATAATACCTAATAATTAATTGAAAAGTGACAGTAAAATTACCACAACGCGCCACTGGTGGTAGTTGTGCTTATTCAATCCACGCCATTGGTGGAAAGGTAGCAGGTTAAGAATTTATTCGTAATGGGAATTTAAAGTACACTAGGATAGAAAGCGCACGCCTATGGTCGCTTTGTTGGAACAAGAGTTCGCAATTATAAAAACAAAATACCCGTTTCGTATGTAACAATGTGTTATAAAATGCGTGAATAACCTCAGAATTAACAAATTAGCATATTATAAATCCCAAAATAACTTAAAACTAAATAAAACACAATGCTTGCTTTATTAAAATGTAAACACTAAAAATAAGGGTGAGCACTTTGCCGCAGCAGGAGGTAAATAACCACATAAATAACAAAGAAAAGGATACCTGTACCATTGACTTACCTTTGTCGCCGTTTGAACTTGCAAGTGTGCAAATGAAATGAAAGGGGTTAATCTTTGTCTCGCACATGTACCATGAAACATTCAGGGCTTGCTTTGGAATCCTGTTTTGAAGGGTTTAGTACAGCCAAATCAAAAGGGTCGTTTTCCACTGAAGCTTTCTTTGTTCTGCCAATGTAACTAAAATTTTAGCAAAAAGGTACTGACCTTGTTTATATAGAATAAATGATGCTAGTTGCATTCCTTTGTAGTTTAAAAATATTTGAGCAATGATGCTGCATTTCTTCAACCATTTAATTATAATATCCGTGCCATTTGGTTAATTATGTCCTGTTAGAAGCGATGAGGTTAATTGTACCAATGGTCGAAGGCCACAAGATTAAGCATTATTATTCGCGCACGAATGGACCATGTTGGGAAGGAGAATAAGGCCTATTTTAAAACGAATTCTTGGCTGATTATTTCTCCTTCTTGATAATTATTTGGGGACTGTACCAAATAAAATCTGTAGCTGGTTTCTGAAATATAATTAAACACGCGGCACTTTGAGGGTATATTAATAATTAAAAACTTGAAACTATTTACAAAAGTTGTACATTTTAATAATTTTAAAGAAATTGAACAGCGCTACATTTTGCTGCTTACAGTAAAGCGTCTGGGTCTGAACTCCCAAGAACGCAGCATAAAATTAAAGAGGGTGGTTGGTAACCAGAAACTTACGCTAGATGGCGAGGCCAGTATGATAACATACATAATTTAAAATAGTTAAAATTATTAGAGCAATATCCAACAATTACCAAGCTTTGGTTTTTATATAGACTGTAAATAATTTGTCTATCCCTATGAGAGATTCCTATTTTTCGCAAAACCCTGAACATAACAATCCAATTAACCCGATCAAATGCTTTTTCTAAATCTACAAACACGAAATGAGTCTTTTCATTTTTTGCAATTTTTTTTTGATAATTACCCTAAACATTAGTATCGGTTCTCTAGTCCCTCTGTCTTTACGAAAACCATATTGGTCTTCGCCTAAATAATTCTCAATCAAAGCTTCTACTCTATTTTTAATTATTATTGTTAGTACTTTGGAAGCGTGCGAAGTTCAACTAACTGTTCTAAAATTCTCACACCAATCAGCTCCTGACTTTTTTGGGATTGGGATAATAATACTTTTTTCAAAATCTATTGGGACCTCACCTGTGTCATATATTACTTTTACTAGTTCATATAATCTGTCTAAAGTTTTCTGACTTGTATATTTTATTAATTCTGCGGGTATATCGTCTAACCCTGGCGCTTTATTTAGTTTAAGATCTCTAACAGCTCTTTCAAATTCCTTTCTTAATATTGCGAACTCTATTTCTACATCCTCTTCTTGGTCGTTCTCTAACTCATCCATATCGTCTCCCTTATATAAATCTTCTAAATATCTTTTCCATCTATCTGCTATCGCAACTTTATTTATTAGAAGCTCATTATTCACATCTTTAATACCATTATATTTTTTCCTATCTTCTCCGAAAAACTTTTTAACTTCCCTGTCTTCCCGCCTGTCTTACCTACTCTCAAATCATCTTGTATTCCCTTACAATTTTCCTCCATTTATTTATTTCTAGCCTTTCTGCACTCATGTACCCTCTTATTTCTAACTTTATTATATTTTTTCTTACTTTCACTATCCAATTCTTTGAAAGGTTTAAGTTTTCTTCTATTCTGTATTAAATCTAATATCTTCTTTGTTACCCAGGGTTTTCTCGCTTCTACCTTTTTATTACCTATAGTCTGTGTTGCTGTATCATGTACAGCCCTTTTTATTTTTTTCCATCTATTTTCTACGTTCCCATCCCTCTCTTTTAACCTTTTTCAATTTTTTGCATTTTAGCTTACACTTTATTTTAACTAAGTTATGATCGCTCTCTATGTCAGCCCCTGAATAACTACGACAGTTTTAAACTTGGTTTCTAAATCTGTTTATCTGTTTAACTAAAATATAATCTATTTGGTATCTTGCCCTATCACTTGACGCTTTCCAGGAATATCTCTTTCTAACAAGTTGTTCGAATAGGGTGTTTACAGTTACTATTCCTTATATGTTGATATGTGCTTCGCAAACTTTTTTTCTATGATTATCTTTAAAAGTGAACATTTTTGTTCTCTATATAGAACGCTGATCGGTTAGTTGATATTATTGTAGTAGTTAATTTTAGTCCTTGTTCAGCAATTATATCGACACGACATCGTTGAAGATAAACTAGCGGTTGAACATCGCCTAACGATTCTTCATAATCAGATGCAATCCATTAAGTAGTTGCACACTCACAAAAGTTATATGGAAATATCAAAAATATACTGGTACGAATGGTAAAACTACGACTAGTTTAAAATCAAAATATGAATTCACATTTATACGAAGGTAGTTCATTTCTTCAACCTCCGTATGCACACCGTTCGATGAGAGGCAAATGACCGCTATGCGTAGTGAGCGACTGCGGAACTTCTCTTTAACACGATCTGTCACAGTCTAGTTATTAACGGAGTTCTGAGCTGAGCTGCAGTCACGTAAACATAGCTACCGGAATTGATTATACAGCTAAATGCAAATTGCAAAGTTTTATTCGTTTCCTACGAGAAGAAGGGAATAGTTTAGTACAAATTTATGGAGGGTACAAAAAGGGAAGCATGCTGACTTCTGAAGTTAACTTGATCAATGATAACGCCCGATCTCACGATACTGCTGTAATTTAACGGTTCCTTCAGCAGTTACAATGAGACCTGTTTGATTACCCGCCATGTAGTACCGACCTAGCGCCGAGTGAATGCCAGTTTTTCCCGAACTGAAGAAGTTGCTAGGAAGGCAGCACTTTCAAACTAACGAAAAACTTCAAAATAACATCACCAGTTCTTATAATTCATTGATTTAACATTTTAGGCAGAAACTAGTAAGTTTGTTCACCAGTATAACAACTGCCTCTATCCGGAAGGAATTATGTCTAAAATAGTCAGAAATATAAATAACTTTTAGCAAATTTTTTGTTTATATTCACCAACCTTTCTTGCGACCCATCGGTAATTGAAGAAAGGCAGCCCCTCGGACTATGCCGATTTACTTTGAAACTCAACTACTACGTTTCATCTATTTTTTTAACGCATGCGTACGAAACAAACACTGTTTCATTTCAGTTTGATGTTTAAAATTGGGCAACTATTAAAATTTAATTTTAATAACGGAACAAAACTGAAACAAAACCATTTTTTTTAAAGTTACTAAAAAAGTCAACAAAGGGTTATTATCTTGAGCGTGTAGTATATAGGTTGAAGCATGTTTATTTTCCAGAATCCCTATAACTGAATATTTATGATTCAGAATCATTTTTAGTTTCATAAATATTCGTTTTGATAAAATATTTTATGCTATATAATTATAAAGTACCCGGTATATTTTTATCCCTCATAAACAAAGGTTCGCTTTCGTAAAACCTTCAATTTACAATTAATTTTTGTTCAACTTCGAATAAAGTTACTCCAGAAATCGTGTGGTCTTCGATACAAGGTTACGCCTGATATTGTTTGTTTCGTTATGCGACACCCATCTGCAACGTTTAAAAACTAGCGACTGGCTTTTTATCTGTCGTAGAGCAAGCATGTGGTTCGCGACTTCAAGCTACGGCGATTGGAGAGTCGCATTGAGTTTGTGGCTTCTATAATTACAGTTGATATAGAAAGAACTTGGGTGATATTAATCAATGGTTCGTATATTCTTTAAATAAATATCCTGTCTAATCTCCCCGTTTCCTTGCAGCGCAATTATATAAAATTAATTTAAACTATATTAAATTCTATAATGTAATAACAAAAGTTACATTTAAATTGTTCGTACTGGCATCGTTAGCGATACGGCTAATAATGTGGTAAATTTTTGCAACTGGAAGACACATTTAAAATATGTTTCAACTGTAACTGATGGTTTATCGTGTGAAGGTTTCTTTTATAACACTTATGTGAAAGCGTAACCTGGTGGTGCTTCGGATAGAAGATTCCTACACCATATTTTGCGAACTGGTCGTCAATGTCACTGGTTAGCATCGGTCTGAAAACTTGTTCCATCCCTTTCGTTACAAACCGAGATTGATGCTAAGAGGCCCTAATGGGATACGGCTGCTATATGGTGCGTCCGTACTTCAAAAGTTTGTCACATTCCGTGACGTAGGAAAACAGATGGTGAGTGTTGATAATTAAATTCTTTCCTAATGTCCAGGCCCAGCGATTTTACTTTTGAAAGTTAATTGAGTATAAAAATTTCATCTTAAAGAAAAATAAGTATCTTAGTTAAAGATTCAAACTTACTAGAACTTGATGCGTGAATAAATTCTTAATAGGAATTAAATATTCAAACTTAACTAACTGTTGATCATGTAAATTTTATGTAACATATTAATATAAAATCATGTACTAGTGTAAATCGAAGATATCAGAGCAGATCTCTACGATATTGAGAAATAATGTAAATAAAATTTATAAAATGCCCAAAAATTAATTGGGGGCGACTAAAATTTAAAGGTCTGCTTATAAGATTTAGTTAAAATAGCACACAGTTTGAACTTAGTAAATATCAACTAAAAATTGTTACGATAATATTTCAGTTATAATAAATGTAAATACTCTTGTATTAGCACTTATTATTAGTGCCTTAAACGACACGAAGTATTCGTGAGTGAGGAATTATTAGTAATAAAATGTTATCTTAAAGGTTTTGAATTTAGCATGAAAATGTCATTCCAATTTTAACCGTATTTACAGGACAAGAAGGTGTATAAAATTTAGGTCCAGCATAGCTGTGGACAGTGGTATATTTTTCATACTTTTAATGTGTTGTCCAGGGACGCCAATAGGGACCTCTTGTGATTTAAATATTTAACCTTTTTTTGCAGTACAAGGTTAGGTGTGTGACAACAGAGCTTTTGTGGTCAGATGCGTTTGTACACTAAGTGGTTTCTACTTTTTCCTATTAGTGCTTTCTTGTTAGAAATAATAATTAACAAAGTAGTGGCGCCTTAGCATTATCCGTTAATACATACCCTCCTGATAGTCTTTTGAAATAACCGCGGAAGTTAGAGTTCCAAGTTAGTCCGGAAGATTTTAAAGGTCGTTATTTTAAACGGATTATTTTACAGCTTTTCCGTGGCCTTTTTGAATGTGGAGTTGTATTTTCTTTGGTAACCACACCGAGTTTAGTGTTTCGACTTGTAATTGTAGTCATCTTAGTTCAAAATTATTATACTACAGTCGAATAGTTTATGGTAACGTCAAACGCTACAAGGTTACGTCTTAGAGAATAATTGCGTACAATATAGAAGATATTAGAAATCACTATGATCAAACAAAGTTATAATGGTTAATAAGGTACCACGGACTGAGTGGTTTACAGTATCCTATGGTGGAAATTACAATGTTAACGATGTACGTGATACAATGTGTGAATATTTTACAGAGGACACTAGGGTCATCCGGAAAATCATAAACGTTTTTATCTAAACATTTTGTTATTTGCGAAAAATAGAAGCACACAGAAACTTTTGAAACGCTATGGCAAATGCTTCAACTGAAATATACATAATTATACAACGACTATATTTACAACTAAGAGTGTATTACAATAAATGTGTTATATATATATATCGACAACAATCGTCCAGTCTAATCGGCGTCTATGATCGAATAGTGTCTAATAGGTAAGGTTGAATATGAACCTGAAATTAAGTCACGCTTGTCATCGTGCGGACTTATGCAAGCTTCTCCTGAACGATGGTGTGAACTTGATGGTTAGATGATTGAATTAATTTCAGTGTGACAAATACCTTCTTAAAATCTTTTACGCAGTCAACATAATCATCAAAAGTAATTCTATTCTTTATTATGGATTTTTTATTTCTTTTATCTTCTTGGTTATGCCGAAATTTTGGATAACAAGTGATTGTGAATATGAATCATCCTCTTCTATTAATCGTGAGAATCCAGCTGCCTCTTCCTAGGATGTTTTATAGACCTTCGTTACATACATCTTTGACCGTAATCCAATAAAATCAGTCATAATCAGTCCGTTATTACCGTCCTTCATCAGCCCTAACACTTTCTTGTTAACCAAAGGAATTTCATAAATGTTGTTGGAGGGATAGTCAGAAGTATCAAAGTATCTATTGCAGTTCCGTCTCATTGTCTCATAAGGATCATGATTTATAATTTTGTATATTAGACTTTCGTTGTCCGTGTAGAGAATATGGCATCCAACTCCAAAAGCAGCCATTTACTTAGGCCTTGAGTTTTCGATACATGTGGTCTTCCAGTCTTCGGGTCAATATGTTCTAGCCAAAAGAGGATGTCTTTATGTAAATTATGTATTTGTTAAGGGAACTCCAAATCTACCTCAAAATATTTCCTTTAGGAGCATCATCAGGAACGTCGATGTTAGTGCCGGTACATTCAGATCCTCCATAGGGTAGGGGCTGACTCATGACCCATTCATACTGATTATTGACATTGTAATACACAAGGTATACGTCGGGCTTGGATGGATCATATGTAGGTAAATACTTATTGTTTGCAGTAGCACGTCGTTCTGAACACACCTGACTTAGACCTCCTAGTATGCCTTTTTCTATAAACAAGAGCTGATCTACATCTGTCAACAACTCGAGCTCCTGTTTTGTATGTTTTAACATTGTCTGCCATGTGTGTCCTGGTAACGTGTAAGAAAGCGCGGGGTCAAGCCCACATGTCGTATAACAGCTTGTCCAGAAAAGCTCAAAACCTCAGCCAATAACATCACATCGGTGTTGAGATATAAATCGGAATATTGACCCAAGTTCTGATTATTAAAGGCCTCCTACACTTTCTGAGCATGCGCGTACAGTTTTTTCGTAATTTCTTTACCTTCCAGCTTATTGCAACAGCTCGATGGCTAAGTAATGATGTCTAAGTAAGTTTTTCAAAAGAATCAACGAAATCGCATGATTAGACACTTTTTCGCGTTAATAATTGAAAGTGTTTATCGTTTAAATATGTAAATTCACTTTTTAGTAGTGGATATTCAGTCAGATATGACCCTAGTGTTTCTAAAGATGAGCTCATAAAGCGGAAACTGTCGATAAATCTATGGTTGACCAAGTTCTCAGATATGTATTTTGTAAAAGATATATTTTTCCATGGGCACCGGCAGCACTTCCGCACGACCATCCAAATTTACGGCGATGCTTTTGATTAGGAAATGACTGTAATAACCACTCAGATTATGAAAAACTACAGGTATTGTATGTGAATCTTGGTACTTAATATTACAAGTTTCATGGGCAGGTTCTTTGTAGTTGTTGGTGGGCACTAAATAATCATGATCGCAAACTTTTTTATCTTCTAAACCAAACTGTTTTTCGCAAGTATGACAATGAGTTGCTGCTTCAAAATCAGCTGTTGTTTCGATGACAATGGAGCTATATCGTAGAGACACATAAAAACGGATTCAACGTCTTCTGCAAATTGTGGAAGCTCTATAGTAAATCAATTTAATACATCTTCGCCGCGATATGACCGATAGAACGATGAGTCATCATAACCACATTTTACATAATGTCCAACACTTTATGGCACATGTCCTTGGAACTTTTTAGCATTTTTTGTAGGCTTCAAAAGACACTCCAAATCTACATATATAACGAATGGCACTTTTTATTCTTGGAGTTCCGAAAACGAAGGATTTTATTTTCTTCTGTAGGCAGTCAAGGTATTCCCAGTTGTTTCATTTTACAATCATTCGTATGTTTTATTAATTTTTTCTCTGAAATGAGGTAATGGATACAACGATCACAAATATGTTTCTTTCCACGATGAGAACTAAGTTGAGGAGACACCAGTCGGCTTAAGTTTTTTATTCACACATAGTGTGAGTTGTATGTTTCAATTCCATTATAGGTTTCCAAATCGTCGCCACAATACTGATTGGTGATCATAAGAAGGTTCACATGTTTATACAATCTATTTTCTGATATTAATATTGCAACAGTAGTAAACTTGTGTTTCTTTAATTTTAAGTTGTGACTCAAAGTTTTTGATTTGGTTTAGAGTCATTGGAAACTGGATGCCTTTTAGATTTAAAGCTGAAAAATAATGTGGATATTTAAACACTCTTTGAGGGTCTCGTTAGACTGGATATAATGCTACCATTACGGACCACACGAAGCAAGCTTGGTCGTCATTTCTTACGTTGATACATGCCTGCTTTCGTTTAATCTCGAGAGTCAATTTAATATACAAAGATCGTCGCATAGGATTGTATTTATTAATGTTCACACCCAAACTAGCGATGTTCTTCAAACTCCATCTGCTATCTCACTCTTGAAATTCTGACAACTCCATCATTATTGGTTTCTTCACATTTTCTTTAAACTATTTGTCTAGATTGGTGTCTCGGAAGATGACTGCACTAAACGTTGTAATATATTTATATTCTTTCTTAAGCTTGGATCCGGTTGCAATTTCAAATTCTCTACAAAACGCTGTAATAACTTTGATAGATTTATCCATTTTAAACGCGTTCTGAATTCTCCCCTTAAACAGGCTTTGTGCTCGAGGTTGCTAATTACTCCAGTTCTGATACATCCCTTGAAGGCTAAGACAGAGTCCTGCCAATGTAATTCTTGAGAGAAATAACGCATTTTTTGCTCTTTGATTTCTATAGCTAACCTCGTGGTAGATGAAGCATTCAGGATGTCCTATGATACCTTACTTAGATATCGAGGGTAGAAAATATTTATTACAATTAAACATCGCATTTTTGACACTTATCTTTAGTCTTCAATATCTCGGTAATACTTTGATTAATTTGAGACATATGTATAGTTTATACATACATATGCCAAGTTGTTGCAGAGATATTGAAGGCATATGTTTATAGGTTTATACCTATACCTATGGGTAGTTAATATTAAAACTAAAGAAATTTTAAGTAAGGTATGTATCATAGAGTATCCTAAATGCTTTACCTCAATTAACTCGAAAACAGCTACATATATCGACTTCAAACAAGAATAACTTTATTACTCAGAAATGTAAAAATATTCTAATTTTGGCATTATAATTTATAAAAGCTTACACATAGAAGAAGTAGAGGGTTAAACGTGATCCCCCATGGGACGCTCCAGATCTTATTATCGATAAATGGATAAGCCTATCGAATTCGGCCTAAGAACATGGGTAGGCAACAAAAATCTGAATAAAATATCTTATATGATTCTTCAAATAATTAAAAAAACTCAATTTCATCTAGGCGCCTTAAAAGGGTTATAACTCTATAGGGGTACATTTCAGGAAATATGTTTATTAGAAGTTTTATATTTACTTTGTGCTAAAGAACACTCACTTAAATAGTGCCGTGCAATTTTGAAACACCCTGTATGTGTAAAATTTACTTGTTACGATCAGAAAAAAAGAATCGTTTAACAAAACTGAACCTCTGTAGTTCTGTTTGAGAAATAGAATAATATTTTGCAGTTCACTAGCAAGGGTAGTTTTAATATTTAAGAACTATTATTTAAAAAAATGTATATTTTTAGTTACGTCACCAGCTTGGTGTTTATTTTTAGCATATTACTGGAGGAGCTACAGAGGTACAATCCCACCTGACGCAATAGTAGGAGGAAAAACATCTGATGATAGGTTAACTTATATTGGTCAAGTATATTACGAAGGTGCCATCATACCTTCCGAAATTCGTCGCAATCAAACCGAAGTGTATTTTGTTTGGTATGGGCCAAAGTTTGCAACAGAAAACATTAAGGTAAGTTAACTCAAAAATTCTTTATGCTACTAGTTTTTGCATTCATCGTTAGATTGATAGAATAAGTATGTCCTCTTAAATATAGTGTTGGTAAAAAGCGTAGCGCGTGTTAGAAAAACAATACTCCGATCAAATAGTGCTATCTTTTACCGTCGCCGTCGCTTGCCACACACTTGATAATAATTCAAAAATTAATTCTATTAATTCCCTGTTAAAATAGTAAAGCTGAAACTGTATTGTGTTAAAACGAAAGAACTTTCTAATATCTAATATCTAATATCTAATATCTTTATTTTTCTTTAAGTGACATTAGTAAATGTAATATCTTATGCAATTAGCCAATAATTACGACATTATTCTAGAGCAGCTGTGGTGAATCTTTTTATATGCAAGGGAAAAATATTAAAATTATTTTTGTGTTTGACTTCTGGCGTGCCGGAAGCTCGCAGTAGGAAATAAAGAGTGAACATTGAATGGTTGTAAAATTTTAATAAATTAGATTAAGGCATTGATTTAAAAATTCAGAAAATAATTGTGAACAACACATTTTGCCATATAAAGACCAATATCAATTGTAACTTTTGTTATGAGATTTTTGTTGTTGTGCTTTGGATATGGATGTTTTAAATCCGATTCAAAAGTCGTATCTTTAAGCAATGAACACGCCGAGCTGAATTCGTCAATCAGTTTGTTTCTATAACTACGTTTTACAAAATTTATTTCGGAAAATAACGCTCGTAAGCATAAACTGATGAGAAAATATAAAGTACAGAAGTGGTTAGATTTTTAAACAGTTATGTTATGGAAATGGCAGTCCCAATTTTTTTTATTTCATTTTCTGCATTCTATTTAATTGTGTCCAATAACCGATCAGTGCCAATTGCTCCCCAAGACATTTTTTAAATCGACAAATTTTTGTTTCAGTATAGAACTAGAGTAAAAATCAATTAATTGGATTTCTGAACCTTCGAAGCTTTAACCACTCAAAATCTCTAAATTGAGTGTACCTGCTCTTGTGATATCAGCCTGAAATCTTGAAACCTACGAAGTAAACTTCATTGTTTATTGCCGAAATTGCTGCAGAAAATTTTTGTGTTATTTTAACTCGATTTGGTTTTTCGTGAGTTTTTAAATCTTTTATATTTGAGAAATATTTAAATTAACTAGTATGTAGTTTTCTATTACTTCAATTATAATTTCTTTTATATCTAGAAATTTAAAAACCTAATTCCTAAAAATTAAAATTTAAGTCGGGAATCATAAAATTATAACATACGATTCTCTTATTTCATTTTCAAGTTTACTATAACTTTTCATCAGTTACAGTTAGTTTATTACATTTTCTGTGTCTTTTCGAAAATACTTTTATTTTTATCTTTGTAGCGTATTGTAACTTAAAAGTGACGCACTATAGCAAAAATATCTGTACTATCACTTACACTTTTGCATTCAAGTTTATCTTGCATTTTGTATTGATTATTATAAATTATCTACATGAAACTGCTTTAACACCAAACCATTTCCCATCTGATGCCATTAAAAGGTTTTCTGTAAAATCTATCTTATGTTAAATATTTCGTGTACACCCCATTAATTTATGAGTTACTAGATGTTGATGGCAAAACTCAAGAGGATGGATTTAAAACCTTTTACTTTTTATTCCAACGATTTATACCTAACCTTTTAGTCCATAACCATTTCAGATCTTCTCATTTCCCAGTTACCTCATTCATCTCTAGGTTTTATAAAGTTGTCCTGTTCTTATTTTTCAAATTTATTGGTTTATGCACCTTTTATCATGGTTAACATATCTTTCCTTTGAACAACTCAGTGAATCATTAGAACTACTAGCTGATGTCGGGTTTTGCTTTGCTCTTTGGACACTCATAGTGCTCGCTAACTATGTCTCTACAGTAAAAAGTCGATTTCCATAGTTGCGACAACGAAAAAATTCTATTCGATGCGTTTTTTGAAATGTCTCAATCTTTTTTTAAAATTTTTATATCACTTGTTTTTCTGTATCATAGGTACGTTTGTACATTTTTTCCTCTTTCTTTTTCTGAACGTATTAGTAAGGGGCTATCACCTTTTATTATTTTCATCGTAAACCTCTGGTCGTTTCTCGGTATATTGAGAAAATCTTTATATCTATCTCTAAATAACTGCCTATCGTTTAAATATTTCTACATTCCTTGAAGCTATTGTTCTTGAAATTTCCTTAGGAGACATTTAGGTTGATCACTGTAACTTTTGTCTGATCTTATCGCAACGGATGCGCTTGGTATTAAGATAATATGTCTAGGTCTCATCTAGAGCATAGTTACTTTTAATTAACGACGTGTTATTACAGGACGTTTTATTTTGTTTGCTAACGTAGCAGGTGGTTTCTCAGACCAATCTGTTTTAACAGGTATATTCTCTACTTTCTACCCTTGTTCTAGAATGCTTATCCAGAAACTTAATTTTTTTATATCCCTCTATACCTGTTTCAGTTTAATTTTTTTTCAAATGGAATTGTTTTTGTCCCGATACAACCATCTATCACATACGAGTAGTTCTCCTCCATACCAGCCTGCTGACTACATCTAAGCTGGTTGAGTAGTGTTTTACTACCTACCCTTTTTATATCGCTTTTGATCAATGCGAGACCTTCTTCTCTCTAGTTGCTATAAAGCTCCAAAAATTCCGCATTCCTCTATCAGTTTCACTACTTTTGTTTTACCTCTTTCTTTCATTTCTAAGTCGCTGCATTGTATTGAAAGTTGGTGTCTCACAATATTGGACCAAGGGTGTGCAGATTTCCGTCTGGTTATGTATTGTTGCTGTCTAGAGCTCTGCTTTACGTTCAGGTCGTGAGCATTGTAATATGTTTTTGATTTGGTCTTAGAGCATATCTTCTCGTAATTACTACAAGAGTGCAGGGTTCCGCATTCAAATTTCTACGTGGTCCCTCGTGCTGTACTTGAGAAACAGTTGTTGCTTATGGGAACCTCCCCTTTTAGAGTGCACGGAAGATACGTTTTTAGACTCTCACGAGATTACTCTACTTCTACTTCTTGGCAAGTCCATTGCTTATCTATATAAGGGTGGCAGTATGCCTTGCCAAGAGTGGGGCATTCAAACCTTTATTTATACTCTGTTACTTTTCTTTTTAAAAATACCTTTAGGATTTTACGTTATTAGATTAATGTTCCGAACCTTGGGCCTTTTTGATCAAAGGTAGGAAACATATGTACATGAAAACACAAAAACCTACCTGTTAACTTTGTATTTTGGTAGGGTAAAAATAAAAAAATTATCATTAACGTTATATAACTGACCAATTTATAAACGTAAAGTTTTTATGGCAGCAACATATGTTGCTTTTACCTTGCAATTCAGCTAGTGCTCTTAAGTTGTTTGAATTAAAAGAATACCTTTTACATATTTTAAAAAGAATTTATATGCATTTATATGCAATATTTAAAAAAATTAATCATGTATTTAGGATTTTTTTTGGTGAAAATTACGTGTCAGTTTTAGGTAATGAAGTGTTATACTCTCGGACTAATTTCGTGCGGTAGGTGCGGGCGCCATAGAAAACTTGTGGGTGTGATGATGCAGGGTGATGATCGAGTGGCTACTTGTTCCGCTTCCTGGTATAGCAAAGATTGCTTCGGTTCAAAAACCAAGTGGTGCCTAAGAACATTATTAGTATATAAGTTTATCCGTGTCTATGAACTTTTGAACAAAGAGACTTTTTCTTCTTGCTTTTGTTTTTGGTGTTTCGCTGCGAGTATTACGCGTTAGACGCTCCTCAAAGTTATTAATGTTAATAATCAATTTTAGATTATTACACATATTGCGTAACATAGATTTAGTAAAAATTGATTCAGAAATTTACCTTCAAGGTTTTCTCGTAACCGTGTTTATGTCGCGTGAAATACACTTTAGAACAATTCCTATTGTCTTTAAATGCCAAAAGCGTCCATTGATCAATTACGGCGCTTAAAAAAACAAGGGTCGTTGTTTGCAAACTGGATGGTACACTTTTTTGGGAATAGCGCTTGTCAGTGGACGTTACATTTGATTTGTAGCTATCGCGGGATAGTACATTATGGACATGTGGTGAAGTGTTTCCTTATCTGATTTATCTGTCTACCTTTGATTTTTATACCTGTCTCTTTGATTACATATTAGCAAGAAATCAAAACACTTTACCTGAAGAATAAGACCTAAAAGCGGTCATCTTTACATACAAGTAAATTTTACCTAGGTATATCTACCCACTTAACAGCCTGCGAATATGAATGTTATAAAAGGTAAGCAATTATTAATTAATTAACTTCTTTGTTTAATTTTGCCATTTTTATAATTCTGTGCAACGCTTCGCGCCATCTGTTAAGTCAGTTTAGTTGAGCAAGAATAACAATGCAACATCTAATTTTAACCTTTAGTTACACTACATAAAATACACACCAAAACTATACCGTTTTGTAGAACCTTATATAGAAATATACATAATTATACCATTTCTCCTCTGCAAGTACTTCACTATTGGGACACCGCCCATGGTAATTATCTGTAAATATGCAGAAACATTATAAATATCAGTTGCATCCACTTTTTTTCTTATGGCGTTAGTTAAAGAATTGGATATGTGTACAGTATATTTGTAATTGAATAGAATAACCGTGCCTAATATGGTTAATATCCAATAGAAAAAGTACGATATATAACAAACATAGGTTCCCGATAAGCTCAAGCATTATTAAAACTACTTCATAGTTCAATATTTATTTTTTATTACCCAGATATACATGTTCAAAGTTTGAGTCTGAACTCGATAGAAAGTAATGGTAGGGATAGTTCTGAGAATAAGGGCACGGAACTATCATATTTAACAAATCAATAGCTAAAACAAACGTAACAATCAATGTTTCATATCTTCATATGAATTTTTTAAATCAAAATCAACTCATTTAAGTGTATATAAGCTTGAATAAAACTATGTATTTTGAGGGCGCAAAAAATGTAAACTAATACCAATCTATACATTTTAGATTCTATGCTCGCAACACCCTGAACAATTTGAATGGATAAAAGTAAACGAGAAGAATTCCCAGTACCTTTGGTCAAAACATATTGTAATGGGAGGATTTCTTCTGGGAGAAAATAAACCGTTTCTTATAGGAAGAGTATCTCATCAAAACAAAGCACTAGTGGTTGGCGAAACGAGAGTTAATGATGAAGAAATACGTATATGGTATACCTACAATGGTGTTAAATTTTCTGTTGCCAACGAAGACATGGAACTTCTTTCATATAATCCTAATCTAGGGAGTTCCGATAAACAGGCTATAACAGAAATTAAGCGTTTCAAAGTGGAAGGTGGATGCATGGAAAAGACGTTTAATGTTCAATTTAGTTAATATAAAACGTTTCTTATGCAAGTCATTATGTACAAAAATTGTCTTTTATCGGGAGGCATGTATAATCTAAATACTCCTGCTTAACCCGTTTAGTAAGTGTAACTGATCAGTGACCCTTAAAAAAAACTTTTAACCTCCAAAAAATCTGAAATTATCCATTCACAAAAAGAAAAACATCTATATGCCAAAGTTTTATGTAAGTTTAACCTACATAAAATAACTATGGGGTGTAAATGTCTTTCTAAAGATTTAGGTAATGATAAGCTTGCTTTTTCACACTAAATTCTGCAAGATTAAATTTCCATGTGGTTTCATTTTTAGAAGTATTTAATCAATAAATGCTCTTGAAAATCCAAGTCGTATTTCATTTGAATTTAAATTTCCAATACCATACAGGAGTTTATTTCATTAGCTCCATTAAACCAATTTTACTTTTAATTTGAGTTATTCTTGCGTTTAATAAAAGTTGCTTTGCACGTCAAACGTTATACTTCAATAGCTTTTAATACATTGTTACTGACAAATATTTTAAACCTGTAGAATCACTAACATAAACTTGAACGTAATTATAATTCGTAGTTACGGACAATCAATCTTTGATCCTGGTTTTCAATTATTTACCGCTTTTAAGTCAACAAGGGTTTTACGTCATAAATTCTGGAAAACTTGTATAATGTTCTGATTGATTTGATTCATGCAGACTGACGCAATTTCGTTAAAAATGTCGCTAGTTGATGCATCATGTTATCTGAATAGCTGTCAGTTTCAATTTATTAAGTCGTAAAAGCAGTTTCTCAATTGATATCTTAACTAAATAAGTGTGAAATGGTTATTTGTAAGATGGTTATTACGGGTTATCTTATCTACTTTGTTAAACGTCTTATCGTTCTTAAATCTTGCTAATTAGGGTGTTTATTCATATTATCAGTCACCTGCTTATTTACAATCGTTAATTTATGGGTTAATCTAGCTACCGATAAATTAACTAAAATTTTGAAGAATGTTATAAATGGCAGCACAGTTGTAAACAATCAGCGGTTATACGAACACACCTTTCGTTAGAGTTAACTATTGTTCTTTCAGTTTCTACAATATGAAGTCGGTATTAAAAAATCGGTAGCGTGTTATCTTTCTCAGTCATCCTAATAATAGCATTAGGAGTTGGTTATGGTGTATTCCTTTCTCACCTTTGTCACCCGAAGTGCTCACGTTAATCGAATAAACATGTAAGCCTTCATCAACATTGGGGCTTCAGTCCTGGAACAGGTTGGGTGCGTACCTCCACTGTTACCTATTTTAAAATTCTCTGAAATTCCCACATCCTATCTTTCACTATCTGGGGGAAATAGTTTAATCTAGGTCTATTTCTGCTTCTCTTTTTTCTTTCTTCTGCTTCCAATATATCCCGCACTACTCCCTTATGCTTTAGCACGTGTCCTATGAACCTATCCCTCCTATATTTTAACGTTTTCTAAATATTTCGTTCTTGCTCTACTATTTCTAGAACCTATTTCTTCTTAAGTTTGTTTGTTAATGATATCTTTATTATACGTCGATAGCACAACATTTCAAAAGCTTCTATCTTTTTCCTATCAACTTTTCCTACTATTCATGTTTCACAGTGCTGTGCTATAGACATTATCAAGTATTAAATTTAAGAATGTAAAAACTGCATAAATATCATTTCCATACCTCTTCCCCACTACTCCCGCATGCCTTACAACGTTTGCTATGATCTTATCTCTCGATTTTTGTTGTGTTCAAACTTAGTAGATGCTTTTCTTTTTGTTAAATGCAGAACTATCTTGTGCTAATTTTTTCATATATCTTTTGTATTTTTATCATCTTGTGTTACTTGGCTTCCTTTCTCTATATTTTCTGCCCTCTTTATATATTTGCTATACAGTATATTTCCTCAAATTTATTTTAATTAGTTTGTATAATTCGTCTGTCTTTCCTATTTCCATCTTAGTTTGTACTTTTCCCCAGTCCATTGTTTTTAATTTCCTACATTACCAAATGCTTTTCCATATTATGACCTTGTATCTCTATTTTCCGACTATGTGAGACTTGTTATTGTATTTTGCCTTTCTTCTATTAAACTCAGATTATCCTTTGCTGCCTGTGACTTTTATTTTCTTCTTATTTGTGCCCCAGAATATCTTTGGCCGCTATGACTAAGCTTGATTTAATGCTGTTACATCATGCGCATAGCTCCTAGGTACCAGAAATTTTTGCGACGTCTCTCGGTAATTCGTTTAACCGTTTCTCAAATCTTTAGCTTTCAGTTTCTCAAAGTCACAGTGATTTTCCGTTCTTCTTTTTAAAATTTTTAAATTTAAACGTGGCCTTCATAGTTACTGTGTTGTGGCCAGCTCTATATTTACTTCTGACCAGACTTTGCAGTTCTTAAATATTGTGCTTATAATGATTAAATTGTTTATGTTCCAAAATTCGACCAACCTTATTGCCTCTGTCGTTTCTCGTGCCTAAACTTAATAAACCTACCATTGCAGTAGTTACTAAATTATTAAATTATTTAATTTTCATGTCCTTTTACGAACTTTATTATGTCTTTGATATCTTTGCAAATCGCTTGAACCTCTCCCTCATCGTAGGTATAGATAGGTTTAATACTTGTATTTTTACTGTATTTATCGGTATAGATTCAAATCTAACTATGAGTATTTCTTGTTTCTTTTGTAAGTAGTAATCTACACAGTGACCTATTTTTTTCTGCATAGCTATCTCTACACCCGAATTTCTTTTGTTTGATCCTGTATGAATTACCCCGAAATTCCCACTTCAAATATCCCCCATTTTTAGCCAACAAACTTTGCTGATATGCACTATACTTAATGCTAGCTTATTCATTTCAATTTTCAAATTTTCTAGCTGGCCTACTTGCTCCATGTTTCAAACAGTTCACGCTCCGAATCGCAAGATTGGTTGCTCTTTTCTTCCCGAAGATCCGAATGGGGACTATTATAATTCCGAAATCTTTTTGTTCAGACGATGTCATCATTTTTGAAAGCGTTTGTGGCAAGCTGCGTACCTGGGAAGGCCGCTCTGTGGCTTAGTTCTTATGCGTGTAACTACTGCGCCCAAGGTCTCAGGTTTGAATCCCGATACGGTTTGCTTGAAAAATTGTAGGCGAGCATTTCTCACAAAAGTACGCCCTTGTTCGGATGAGGGGTAAAATGTATGTTCCGTGTGAGTGTTGTCACGCACGCTAAAAATCTATACCTTGCTTAGAACAACAAGGGTTTGCCAAAATTTAAATCTTAGACATGAAAAGTAAACTCGCCTTCCGGCAAATGTAGTACCTTCGGGTGGAGCATTGAAAAATACAATGTACTGTGTACCTGGGAGGTAATGTGTTGTTTTCCTTCCACATTGAAGTAGTGTATCTTAGAATGCCATACCGGTCCCTATGGTCCCTGCCACTTTAAGTACTGAACGATCTGCTATCTTCCTTTTGGGTCCTGTCTTAGTCTAGTTCCTCGCTAAAAACCCCACTAATTTGGTTAAACTTATAGTTCGGCTATCTAGCTCACTGATACACGCTTCATTTTATTGATTCTAGAACTTTTTCAAGCTGCAGTTCCGTGCAGAACGGTTACATTAGCTAGCAGCTTACAATTGCACACAAGTAGAAAAACAATTTGTGCTAATATTAATAGCTCACTGTAGAAATATAACGATTTTAGTGAAATCTTGAACTGCAGCTGATATGGAAGCATCTTCCAGATAGCACTGACTATGCAACTTTTTAATTGCTGTATCGCACTTTTCTAGGGATATTGGGTTTCAGATAATGCACATTATGTCGCTTTTAAAAATCTATTCAATTTACTATTAGCGTTTATATATAATAATAAACTAGATCTACTTTGCCTAGTATATGCATAGTATTACAAACAATCATAGCATTACATGTGACTGTAACAAGCGGGGACCTACATGTTTCGATAATTAAAGCATATCTAAGAGTCAATCTATCGCAAAACTATTTGGTCGTTTGGTCATTAATAACAACAGAACATTATATTTGTGTTAATTGAACACTAGTAAATTATTGATGGCTTTTGTGTTATAAACGCAAGAAAAAAAAATAGAAATGTCTTTGAGTTTGTTGTGTAGCTACAGTTATCTTGAATTTATTTCACTTTTTACTTTTTAAAATTTTTATTTTAAATTGTATATCATTAATATTACCATTATGTTAGTGTAATTGATTAAATAAAAAATATATTTTCTAATATGTGTATTTGATTGTACTAGTTTGTATGTTTTGCATTTATTTAACTCAACGGTAGCAATTTTTAGTTATGCTTAGGGTTGCATGCTACTTTGGTCCGCCACTAACTAATGTATAATCGAATACTTAAATAATTGGTACAATTTTCAATAGAAAGTAGGATGCAAAAGAAAATAGTTTGGAAATCGAAAAAGATTTAAATACAACAATCAGACAGCATTGGATTTGGTAATAGTAGTTGTGAGGATATAAAAGGAATAGCAATAATGTGTTTTCAAGTAGATATATTATAGTCTAATTTTGAAGCTCCACGAAATCGTTGTAATGATGATTATAAAACCTATGTGCAAATAACTACAAAGTGCAACTACTCTATTCTTAGAGCTACTTGTTTTATATACCTCTTCAAACGGATTTCTAAATTAATGGATATCCACTTTTTATTCTTATGGAAAAGTATGAAGTATATGAAATTTACAATTTTTATAGTCTCCAATGTTACATTTATCAAGTGAAATATTTTAAAATAGAAAAGGGAATTCTAAAACACTGATAGTTAATTCCGTTGGAAACGACAATGATATAGCTGTATCTAATCAACTCCGTAATTATTTTATTTTAACCGTAGCGGAAATTTCATTGATAAAGCGCTATAAAAGCGAAATAATTACACCAGGCATTAAAATCAATAAACATGCATTACTTCTGGTTATCAATATTTTGTGCGGTATGTGCTTCAGTAAAATGTGCTCCGTTGTTCGAGGACACAAAAGGTTAGTATATGATTTAAATTTTTCGATACATAGTCCGTTTAGTATGATTGCTTGAACTTATTAGAAAAACATTTACAAAATTTTAATTCTCACACGATGTACATGACGTTTCTCTACAGAAACCACCATTGATTACAAAGTTTCAGATATTTTATCATCGGAACATCGCTTTTTGAGGATAAATTTTTCCAAATATAACAAACGAAAGACGTAGACTTTTAATGCAAAAATATTGGTTCATTGCGTTTGTAATCAATTGTTTAGCAAACGCCACGCACTTTCGTCTTCAGGAAATTCCCTAAAAACTTATCTGCACAACTTTATTGACTTTCAGAATAAACAATGGAATGTAGAAACTTTGCCTTAAAGTAGTTGAATTCTTCTTAAAATAGTATCTTAAATGGTTTCTAACCCTGGCGATTTAAAATATGCTTGATCTCACCGAAAGCCACATTATTTACAAGAACTGTTACTGTATTTCCCTTGGAATTAGTAATAATAGACGTAAATTGATTAATAAAATGTAGTAAAAATAATGAAAGTTCATCACATAAATTAACTGTTTTATCTTCAATACTAAAGAATAGCGAAAATTTTGGTTTTTCGAATTGATGATTATTTAATACATTTATAAAAATCAGCAACAATGGTTAAGAAGTTAAGGGGCCTTGAATTGGTCCTTTTTAGATTGCAATTGAAAGGAAACATTTGAGAACATTTATAACTAGTCCAGGAAAGATCAGTTATTAAGCCGGTAGTTGGTAGTAAGTGCTTTGAAGAAAAATTGGGGTTTGCAATCATTTTGGATAGTATAAGTGCAATGTCAGTGTCGTCGCCATATTTAATGGCCAAATATTGCGTCCTTTTAAAATTATTCGTCCTGTTTGTTAATCCTAAGGTTTAATATACGAACTAATTAAGGAAGAAGTACTTTAGAGTAGAACTAACACTACATACAAATAAAAGTTTAGAATAGAAAGAAACTATTAATATTGAACCTAAGATGTGTTGTTGCATTGTGTGTTTTCAAATAAAATATGTAATAAATTAATTGTTAAAAATTTTATTAGTAATTAATAAGATAAAAGCTAATATATTTCGTAAAAATTAATTAGAAAAAACAAAGATATGAGAACATCCTTATTTTTGTAGAAGCTATAGAATTTTATAAATACAACAAAATTAAGTAGTTTAAGTAGTTAATTAAAACAGTAAAATATATAAGCGGACTTTTTTTCTTATAAGCAAAATCACAATTGGTATTTAAATATTTCTGATACTTTTTTTGTAGCTGTCGATTTACTCCTTGCCGCAGGTTGCATATTGTTGTAAAAACTCGAAGTTATTTCAATAGTAACTTGTTTTTCCTCGAAGCGTTGAAAATTAAATATAAGGTACATGACAAAAATTAATTGAAGTAGGTACTCTTATATAGCGCGCCCTTTTTTGCTAGATGTACAGAGATTCAAAGTCTATCCCAAAAGATATATATATATATATATATATATATATATATATATATATATATATAGACTTCATAATATTGTATAAATTGCAGTTAGATATAATAAGATGAATAACAGAGCTGTATGATTACATAGAAAGTATTTTTGTTAAAAGGAAGCAAAAGTTACTAAAAATACCATCAAATTTTTTAAACGCTGTTATAGACTATCATCTATAGAATCTGTTAAGATTTATCCATTATTTATATGTTAATGTAAGTGTTTTGCAATGTTTTCTGTTATAGTTTTTTAAATTGCATTTTTGCTTTCGGTATTCAAAGTGTTGATCGTTAGTTGGTTTTGTTGTAGTAGTTATTTTGGTTCGTAAATACCTTCAATCTATTACATAGTTAATTTAACGTGCTTGTAGAGACACACAAATTGCATGAAAATATCATTTGTTATTGAAATTTGAGAAATCCTAACACACATTGTAAAATTACAATTGCTTCAAACTCAACATGTGAATTCATATCTACGATATGTCGATTTACTATGGAACTTCACAACTACGGTCAATGCTATTTCTTAAACCATACATGTATATTATATTCGTTTTTAGAATTGTACACTTAGTGAAATTTAACTTTATAGCGAAAATAATATAAGATGAGATAATAGCAATTAACTTTAAAGTTACAAAAAAATTCAATAACATTCGGTTACAACCAGGTCGGTGTGGTGTTGAAGTTACGTCTAAGAGAATAATCACAAATGCTATGTATTAAGAAGTATTTGCAATCACTATCAACTAAGAAAATTGCAGTGGTTTTTAATGTACCACAGACTGTGTGGTTCATATGATCCCATGGCCAGAAACTACAATATTAACGATGCACGTTTTACAAGGTATGGATATTTTTCAGATGATTCCATACTTCGGCATCATTTAATCTCTAAATATTTGCCACGAACACCAGTAATAAACTATTAAAGAAATAAAACAGAAATGCAGAACTTTGTCTAAAATAAAAACCTTTCTAACGCAAGATTAGTTTTGTAGACGTTATATTTGCCAATACAGACTAATCAGCATTAGGAAAAATGGACACTGGAGCTATGACGATACTTTAAATTATTATTGATTGATAATTTTGAAGATCTAGTCACACTCTAGTGGCGAATTGTTTAAAATAGGTGGAACCGATGACTGATGCCGAAGAGTAATTAAACTATTAATTAGTTCTAATATTTGCTTGACAAAACTGAACCTGTATAGGGGGCTTAAACACCACCTGCTTTAACTACTAAAAATGATTCTCACAAGCATCGTTCAACGTAGTATATAAAAGAATCTTTAACACGTAGCTGTTTTGCAGATTAAAAAATTAAAAGTCAAATATATTGATTAGAGGTATAGAATATCTGTCAATCCATTTCCTAGTGCAGCTTTAATATTTAAAAAGTATTATTTAAAAATATAAATTTTTAGTTTTATTACTAACTTTGTTTTTATTTCTAGCATATTACTGGAGAAGCTATACAGGTTCAATTCCAAGTGATGCAATAGAAGGAGGAAAAACATCTGATGATATGCCGACGTACATTGGTCAAATATATAATGACGGCGCTATCATACCTGCCGAAATTCGCCCCAATCAGACCAAAGTATATTTTGTTTGGAGTGGACCAAAATTTGTAACAGAAAATGTTAAGGTAAGCTAATTTAAACATTCTTCACGTTACTAGTATTTGAATTTATTGTAGCACAGTAAAAGTAAGTACACGTTCTTCAAGATATAACATTGCCAAAGAACCTGTCTCATATAAAAAAAGCAAGCTTAATAATGTCAAAATCAAGTAGTGACAACAGTTACTGTACCCTGTAGCGCACTTGACAATAATTTAAAGATTGTTATATTAATTCTGTGCTAAACTATGAGAGCTTAAGCTGTCTTATGCTAAAACAAGTTTAAAAAATAGTTCTTTAACCAATATCTTTATTTTTCTTTAAGGATAGTAAATGTAGGATCCGATACAATTGGTGTATAGTTTAAGGCAGTGTTATACAGTAATTGCAATGTTTTTTTTGGACGGTTATATTTGTGAAACTGAAGTTCATTTTGGGACCAATAATTAAAGATAGGAATCAGTTACTATAATATCAGTATAAAGAGATTAAAAAACTTGGCTAATTTTTGCATAATATTATTCATCCTGGTTCTTCAAGGCATTTTAAAAATTTAAGACATGTGTTTATTCTAAAATTTTCTGCAAAATTCACATTTCTTAAAATTTTTCAAATCGAAGCAACCTTTGTCAGATTCAACAGATTTAAGACCCAAACTAACAAAATTTTGGCTTTGACATGACTGTTTTTCCTGATTTCCGAAGGTTTTCAAAATATTTTATTTAATCTATAATTTTCAAGGTAGTTTAAATCTTTCAAAATTTTTTCAATAAACGTAACTACCAAAATAATTAAGAATCAGATTTCGCCTTGTTTCTCAGAACTAAAGCGGGGTCTAAGTTAGGTTATTCTTAAGCTCTACATATCTCTCCTAGGTCGCACTTTCAAGCGAAATCTTTAACATCAAGCAAGTCTAGCTGGCACATTCTATCGCGGAATGTTTGAGAATGGAGGACTTGCTATTTTTGAATATTGAAGGCCAATATTTAATTTCGAACGTATTTTAAACCCCGTGAAGAGTCTAGGCTTTATATTTAGCAATAGCTTTAACTTAGCCATCGTATGGTTTGTAATTTAGGTTTAGGTCTACAATTTACAATTGCTAAATATTGATCCAAATTGTTCCTGAACGTTAAATACAGATGCCTCATGCTCCAAATGGTATAAATCCTCTCCCTTGGGTAAAGACTGGTCAGCATTTTAAGACTATTAGTTTAACAAAACACAATCAATGATAAAGATTAAAATAGTGCAACATATTTTTCAAACATTAAAATACGCCTTTGTCGAAATATTTATTTAATAAAATGCCCCCTTACATGCAACGAGTATGGTAGTCCCAGTAGTGACCTTAATATGTCTGTATCTCCAGTTTATTATATTACTACTTTTGGCAATCAGTGCTAAATCGTTGGTTCATGCATTTTCCGTAATTGCCAAGAAGGACATTTCAGACTTTGTACGCCATCCTTGCTTTGATCCACCTTCCAGAACGTTCTTAATCCACAAACAAATAAAGCTAAATGCGAAAACCACCTAATTTATTATCTAGTTTCTTATCGTGATATTGTCTGGTGACCTGGGCTATTATAAAATCTGCTTTTTTTTTTATTATTGCTTCCCAACAAACGTATTTCAAAATGCAATTAAATATAAAACAGCAAATGTGTTGCAGATTTTTGGTTCAACATGACACATATGGGACTTTCACAGCTTATTAACGAAAAATGGAAAAAATGATATTTTCATATTCATTAATTATTAATATAACGTAAAATCCTTATACTACTTCATTAAAAAAATTTATTACTGATAAATAGATTACTTAATTGTGAATAAATTTCCGATTTATCTCCGTAAACGGATTGTTATCAAATATATGGGGTTAATTAAAGAATTGTAGGTGTGTATAGTACATTTATCATCGAATAGAACAATGATGCTGAATTTGATTAATATCCAATGGACATATAACAAATTATGAATCACTGTTACCTAGATAAATGTTAAGGATCTAAACTCGAACGGAAATTGACAAGCAAATATAAAAACATACAGTATAGAGTGTAGTAGAAAAGAAATTTCACAAGAATAATGAAATATTATGACAATGAAATGAAATATCGTAAACTTATTGGAATAACGTATGGCTATGAGCAGAGTATATGCTCTAAAGCTCTGGCTCAAATAAAAATTTCGTTGAAGCTGAAAGTTAAGGCAATAATGCTTTGTTGAGCTCCCTGCTACTTGTTTAAGAGGGTCATGGATCCAAAAACATACTTTGGTGCACCTCCTACTTCTGACTCTTAGTCATCTTGGTGACTCTAGAACCTTACACGATAAGTTCATCTTTGACATCTACTGCGCCATATTTAATTATTCCACGCGAGTTATCTGTAATTATGTACCAAAGTGCAAATTTTTAAAGACTACACCTGCTAATTTTAATTTCGTTAAACTTCAATTCGAATATTTTTCTCTAAATGACTTTCATCTCACGGTATATATTTTTTCTTTTTAGAAGTGTGTGGGTTTCCGAGATTTTTGTTTTGAACTGAGTACTTGTTTTACAGGCTTAGATCTTCTCCAAGGTTTTCAACACAAGTACTACATTTTCTAACGAATTCTTGACCCATGAATTGGAGGCATAAATTATACCCATTAGACAATACTTGTGTTCTTAATCATTATTATTTTAATTTGTTTACCTATTATCAACACCGTACATTTGATATCGGTTAGTAATTTCTTTGGAAACGCCCATTTTGCTTCCACTAGGACACTTGGAACATTCAACCCTCCACACTTATTCCAAGAGCATACACTTCAATATGTTCCTTATTTCTAGCTCTCATCACTTTATCTACTACGAGTTTATCAACATCCTTTATATTTGTTTCGTTCTCATGTCTCATGCTGTAATAAAATTGGGCTTTGGAGCTCATAAGTGTTATCCACAACCACCCCACTAGTTATTTTTAAGTATACTGAACATTTTTTCTAATGTTTTACTCGCGTACATAACGTCGAGTGCTGTTAGGAGTATTGCGATACGCTCAAAGGGACCATTTTAAAAATTTTTGAATGTGAATGGAAAGAACTCTCAAATTACCATAAACTTCCTAAATTCCCTTAAGTGAAAAATATTTTTTCGTTAAAGATTGAACACGAGTAGTACTTCATTTTTATCCATTTTAAAAGAAAACAAAATTATATTTGTTTAAACAGCTATACAGGGTGTCCACTTTTTAGTTACACACTATAGGGATTTCCTGAACCTTAAGAGATACAGTGGTGGTGAAATTAGATAAAAGTTACCTACTTATGAGGGTATTCCATAGCTAACCTTGAATTGCAAATGTTATTCGTAGATTGCTAGATATCGCCTAAAATAGAAAATTTGCCATTTTTAATTTTCCTTAGTAACTTCGTTGTTTTTTCAGTTAAAAAGATATAATTTGGAATGACTTGATAAGGCCTAATTTTTCATTTAATTCCAAAGTCATCAGTTTCCTCTGTGCGATGGTCAACGTTTTTTTCTTATAGCCGCCATATTGAATTTTTAAATAACGTATTGAAAGAATTATTACAATTTCAAACATATAAAACACCTACCTTTTTAAAAATAACGTTAATAAGACACAAAAACTGTTTTTGTAAAAAAATTAACCAATTAATAATAATAAAAAGTTAACTATTACAATATGAAACTACAGCAAATGTTCAAATTGTTCACCGTGCTGTTCCACACAAGCGAAACCTCTTATCCATCTGCGCAATAGTATTTGACATGCAACCTTGATCAACTGACTCTAATGCACTTTTTATTTTCTGTTGTAGGTGTTGAATACTATTCGACGAAGTATTATAAACGGTATTTTTTACATCTTCTCATAGAAAAAAATCCAGAGGGTTCATGCCAAGTAAACGAGGTGGCCATGAAATAGCACCATTCTTTCCAATCCAATGTTGAGAAAATCGCTCATTTAAATAGTCCGTCACTAATCTGTAGTTATGGGGTGGTGCACAATCTTGTTGAAACCAGCGTAAATTTCTAAGCATTTCTAATGGTAGCTCATCTAAAAATTCCTCAAGAGTATTAATTAGAAAATCCAAACATTTCTCACCGTCTAAACTCCCATGGATGGAGTATTGGCCTATTATTCGGCCACCAAAGATTCCACACCATACATTCACAGAAAAGCGAACTTAATTCTTTACTTACTGGAACAAATGTGAATTTTCTGTAGAATAGTAGTGCTTATTTCTCTGACAACATTCCACAATTTGTAAATGTAATTTCATCGGTTCAAAGAATTTTATTTGAAAACTGTGGATGATTGTCTAATTGAGTAATAAACCATTCACAAAATATCAATCTTCCTTCCTAATCTCCTACATGAAGTTTTTGTACTGGCAAATATTTGTAGTCATGGTATATTTACCTCTTAATAATTTTGTTTACTGCACTTTTGAAAATATTGCAATCACGTGCAAAAGATCTGCACGATCCAGTATGGTTAACATGTAAATGTGCTAATACATTAATGTCGGTATTTGCTTCTACCTGTTTGTGATATTTACCTCTTGATTTGATAACAAATCCGCAGTCGGACATGTTTTTATACATTCTGTAAAACAATGTACGGTTTGGTTGGCTTCGTTTAGTATACATTATACTTACGGGCGGCCTCTGTAGAATTTCTGTAGTTTTTTATATACAAGTCGTACATATCTTTTTTCATGTATCGAGTACCGCACCATATTTTAACCAAATTCTAATCTAAAAACTAATATCGACTAACCCTTTATTGGAAACAATGAGTCAGTTTAGAATTAATTTTATTTGACAGCAACACTCTGGATCTTTCTTAACAAAAACCGTTTTTATGTCTTATTAATGTTATATTTAACAAGTTGAAAATGCAAGGCATTGTCGCAACGAACTTCCAAATGTAGACTTACTTTAAAACAATTTAAAGAAATTAAAATTATTATGTTGTAATAATTATAAGTATTCAGATAAAATACAAAAATTTATAAACAACTAAAGAGACATTTTAATATATTTTATTTTATTGAATAAATATTTTAAAAGCTATATATGTGTGTGTGTATGTATGTATGTGTGTTTGTGTGTGTGTGTGTAAATAAGGGGGCATCATATTTCGATTCAGTTTTTTCAGAAGATTTTAAATATGTATCGCACATTAATTTTGGACCTATTTGAAATTTTTGATAAAATTAATTCCGGGGGTCGGGTATCCGTGGTCAGATTTTGTGGGGTACCATATTTCGACTCAGCTATGTTAGGGAAGTCCAAATATGTATCGCACATTAATTTTGGACCTATTTGAAATTTTTGATAAAAATTAATTCCCGGGGGGTCGGGTATCCGTGGTCAGATTTTGTGGGGGGTACCATATTTCGACTCAGCTATGTTAGGGGAGTCCAAATATGTATCGCACATTAATTTTGGACCTATTTGAAATTTTTTTCCCGACGGAATATCGCGGGGCACGGCGCCCCGTGGTCCGATTTTAACTGACATCAAAACTTAAGCTCTGGACACCGAGCTGAATCGATTGATGTATCACACATTGATGTCCGACCATTAGAAAGGCCTCGGACGGACGGACAGACGGACGACAAATCGATTTCATAAACGAACGAAGTTCGTTGAAAAGTAATAGTAAGTGCTTTATATGGTTGAAATTGTAATAATTCTTTCTATATGTTGATGTAAAAATTAAATACGGCGGCCATTGAAAAAAAAAGTTGACTATCCCACATAGGAGACTGACGAATTTGAAAAATTTGTACACCACTATTAAATACAGAACTAGGCCCTATCATGCCATACCTAATTTAACCATTTTTACCGAAAAACAACAAAGTTATTAAAAAAACAAGTTGAAAATGCGCAAGGCATTGTCGGAACGAACTTCGAACTGTAATATAGAAATTTTTGATAAAAATTAATTCCCCGGGGGGGTCGGGTATCCGTGGTCAGATTTTGTGGGAGGTACCATATTTCGACTCAGCTATGTTAGGGGGGTCCAAATATGTATCGCACATTAATTTTGGACCTATTTGAAATTTTAATTTTCCCGACGGAATATGGGGGGCACGGCGTCCCCGTGGCCCGATTTCAACTGACATCAAAACTTAAGCTCAGGACACCGAGCTGAATCGATTGATGTATCACACATTGATGTCCGACCATTAGAAAGGCCTCGGACGGACAGACGGACGACAAATCGATTTCATAAACGAACGAAGTTCGTTGATTTGAATATCGCAAATTTCTATTTTGGGCGATATCTAGCAATCTACGGATAACATTTGCAATTCAAGGTTGGCTATGGAATACCCTTATAGGTAGGTAACTTTTGTTTAATTTAACCACCACTGTATCTCTTATGGTTCAGGAAATCTCTATAGTTGTATAGGTACGAAGCTGTTAGGTAATTAACAAATCAATAGTTAAAACAAACGTGACAAACAATGTTTGATATGAGTTTTTAATACAATATGTAAACTCTTTAAGCTTAATATCTTAGTTTGGATAAAATTGTATACTTTTGAGTATAAAAAATTGTAAACTAATACCTATCTATACACTTTAGATACTGTGCTCGCAACATCCTCAACAATTTGAATGGATAAAAGCTAACGAAAAAAATTCCCAGTATCTTTGGTCAAAGCATATTGTTATGGGAGGATTTTTTTCGGTTGAAAATAAACCGTTTCTGATAGGAAGAATATCTCATCAAAACAAAGCACTTGTGGTTGGCGAAACAAGAATTAATGATAAAGAAATACGTATATGGTATACATTCAACGGTGCAGAGTTTACTGTTGCCAATGAAGATATAGAACTTCTTTCATACAATCCAAATCCAGCTAGTTCACAAAATCAATCCATAACAGACATTAAGCGGTCTAAAGTAGAAGGTGGATGCATGGAAAAGACGTTCAATGTTCAGTTTAATTAAAATATATATATATATATATATATACATATATATATATATATATATATATATATATATATATATATTGTATTGTTTCTTGATATTTAACTAAATACTATTAAGAACTTTTGGGAAACAGGTCATTTTGTAAAATTATTTGTATTTTTATGATAATATTATAATGCACTCCAGGTGTCTAAAAACCTTGAACACAAGTTCAATTATATTATTGTTATTAAACTATTTAAAAGTATGACTTTTATTCTTTGCAATGTGTACTTTGAATAAAAGTAGAACATGTGATAGCAACGTGTGTGTGTATATATATATATATATATATATTGCTGTGATAAGGGGTTGTTTAAAGGGGTACTGTATAGCAAAGGTCATCTAGGAATTAGTAATTAGCATAGGTAGCAGAAAACTGCACTTATTTAAGGAAATAATTAAGAAATAGACATAGTTTGTAGATAGTAAGTAGTCAACACCCTGTATATAAAGTAGAAATAGTTTTTGGGCGACGCAAGTAAACATAGGAAGACGCATAGTTGGCGTAGGAATGAGAAGTACATGTATTAAGCAGATAGTAAATATTAAATACCCTGTAGATAAAGTTTAGTTAATTTAGGTAAAACAAATAAGGATATTTTTCAGTGGAAGCACGCGTACATTTAGGAATAAAGGATAAAGTGTAATTAGACACGCATTAAGAAAAAGAGTTCCAGACGATTAAGTTAATACGGATAGAGAAATAGAGTTTCAGGCAGTTAATATAAATGCGTACAAAGATCTAACCATTTTGATAAGAGAAATGATTAAAAATTGCGGGAATCGCATGTAAACATGAAAATTTAAAGTCGGGTTGCATCAGTTGTTTATAGAAAAGCAAGTAATCTATCAAAATACAGCATGTTGATAAAGAAAGACAGCTGCGGGCAGGTTGTGATTATGGGAAAACGTAGAGCATTACATCAGAAACTGCTCTAAATGAAATTATTTGATTGGCCAGAAACAAGCGACGAGTTCTAGACCATACCCACGGATGGAGTGGAATTCGAGATTATATTAGCAAGCACCTTGATAAGAAAGTCAGTTTTGAACTCAATGAAGGCCGAAGTGCATTGCCAGTAAAACAGAGTAATACGTAATAAGTATAAAAGTGAAAAATAAAATGAGTGCGAATATGAAGATTACAATTGCCGTTTAAACGTAAGTAAGTTTTAATGAGTTTATTGTAAAATAAGACATAAAAATAATAGGGTTTCGAGGTCTGAGGAAATAGACTAGGATTCTGATGTTATAAAAAAATACAGTAATACAATTTAAATGTCAAGGGAAAAGAAGAATAATACAATCTTGAAGTACAGGGTGAAACAAGCTACAATTTTAAGTCTGGGGCAAGGATGATAAAAGTCTAAGTTTGAAGAATTGAAATAAATTGGGGTGTATAATTTAATGATGGTGGTCCATAATGTAATGGCAATAATTTGAATAGAATCCAGAATTGGGGAAGATCATTTTTATTGGTAGCGTCGATGTGAAAAAGATAAAACCAGGTCAGATTTTTAGTTATAAGACATTTGTTTTTCTATATGAATTTTTATTTTATTTTTTTTTTAATATTAAATTTGCTAAATATGATATGCTTGTGAAGAAATCAACAAAAGAGGTTGCATACGTATTGAATGAGTAATATGAAAACAGTTGTGTAATCAAAGGTCTAAAAAAATGGCGTTTAGAAATCCCCAAAACAGTTTTAGGTTTTTGAGATATTTCGAAAAAATTGGATTTTTGTTATTTTACATATTATTTTGTTCTGGCGTTAATATGGCACCTAGACCAAAACCGAATACCCTTCTCCACAGCAGCTTTTAAAGTCCCTTAACACAGCATTGTCAGTTTTTTCACCTGACGTTTCGTCTTTGCGGAACCATCTTCAAGTTCTTTCTTTTAAATACCGTCCTGGTGATCTGGTATCAGATTCTGAAAGCCCTTTTTATGCCAAATTCAACGATATATTACACTTTATGGTATAATTCCGTTTTCGTTTTTTTCGGCCTTAATCAAGAAAATTCCAATTACGGACCTGTAGTGCATAGTTTTTAATTTTAAAGAATATATAATTAGCTATACCAATTAATAGTTTAGTCATCTAGGTGTTTAGTAATAGTCTACTGGTTGAGTTTATGCACTAATTTAATAGAATAAACAACGCACAAATAAAATTAAATTAACAGAAGACCAAAAAATTAAAAGCTTGCTTTGGAAAACAAATAAATGTGATAGTGGTGTATTTGGATTGACAGTAACGTTAGTTTTTGGTGCTTAATTTATTGTGAAGTAATTAGTAATTTGTTCCATTAATTATGTTATCTAACGAAGAAAAGTTTGATTTGGTGGGATACTTCATTTCGTCCAACCGAAATTGTTTTGTTGCTGAGCGTATGTATTTGCAGAAATATCCCGAAAGGAGACAGCCAAATAAAAGGACGTTTAGCAAATTAGTGGCAAACCTTAAAGCATATGGTAGTTTTAAAAAACCTGTAGTTTCTCGGAAAAAGACCCGCAATGAAAAACTGTACATAATGTTTTGTTAGCCGTCACAGAGGATCCTGGAACATCAGTCCGGCGGAATGAGCAAAACGTTGCTATACCAAAATCAACGGCACATTATATTTTACAAAAATTTACATCCCTATAAGTACAGAATTTGTTAAGGACTTAAACCAGGTGAGTTAGAACGTCGTCGCTCATTCCGTGAATGGTACACAAGAAAATGCCTGGAATATATGAATTTTCCATATCAAATAATATGGTCTGATGAAAGCATGATTACGAATAACGGTATTTTCAACAGACGAAGTGTTCATTATTGGTCTGAATCAATCCACGTTTAAACAAAACATCAATACATCAACACCGTTTCTGTTTTAATATGTGGGCTGGGATATTCAGCGCAACGATTGTAGGACCGTTTATTTACCACCGTATCTTAACATCAGAGCGTTACCTACATTTGCTGCAAAACGACTTAGAGGATTCTCTCGATAACATGCCTCTGGCGACAGTTCGCAACTGTTGGATACAGCAGGATGGTGCACCTGCACATAATTCCAGAGCCGTTCGGGAATACCTTTCAATGGGATTTCCAGAGAAGGTGATTAGCACGCCTTCGGAAACACCCTGGCCAGCGCGTTCACCCGATGTAACCCCACTTGATTTCTTTGTATGGGGGTTCGTTAAGAATCATGTTTATCAGTAAAATTTTGCTACATAACAAGACCTAAGTTAGTTCTGGAAGCATGTGCTAGGTATTACTCCACAAATGTTGACTAGAGTTTTGAATCGACAGTTAGAAGGTGCTATTTATGTTTGGAAAATAATGGAAGTTTGTTCGAACATATGCTCTAAATTTAGTTGTTTTGTTCGTTTTTATTAATTTAATTTTATTTGTTCGTTGTTTATTCTAATATATTAGTGCATAAACTCAGCCAGTAAACTATTACTAAACACCTAGATGACTAAACTATTAATTGGTATAGCTAATTGTTTATTCTATAAAATTAAAAACTATGCACTACAGGTCCGTAATAGGAATTTTCTTGGTTAAGGCCGAAAAAAACGAAAACGTAATTAAACCATAAAGTGTAATATATCGTTGAATTTGACATAAAAAGGGCTTTCAGAATCTGATACCAGATCACCAGGACGGTATTAAAAAAAAGTTGAAGATGGTTCCGCAAAGACGAAACGTTAGGTAAAAAAACTGACAATGCTGTGTTAAGGGACATTAAAAGCTGCTGTGGAGAAGTGTCTTCGGTTTTGGTCTAGGTGCCGTATTAACGCCAGAAAAAAATAATATGTAAAATAAGAAAATCCAATTTTTTCGAAATATCTCAAAAACCAAAAACGATTTTGGGGATTTCTGAACGCCGTTTTTTAAACCTTTGATAACACAACTTTTCCCTCATTTAACCAAATCTGTAGATAAAGTTTAGTTAATTTAGGTAAAACAAATAAGGTTATTTTTCAGTGGAAGCACGCGTACATTTAGGAATAAAGGATAAAGTGTAATTAGACACGCATTAAGAAAAAAAGTTCCAGACGATTAAGTTAATACGGATAGAGAAATAGAGTTTCAGGCAGTTAATATAAATGCGTACAAAGATCTAACCATTTTGATAAGAGAAATGATTAAAAATTGCGGGAATCGCATGTAAACATGAAAATTTAAAGTCGGGTTGCATCAGTTGTTTATAGAAAAGCAAGTAATCTATCAAAATACAGCATGTTGATAAAGAAAGGCAGCTGCGGGCAGGTTGTGATTATGGGAAAACGTAGAGCATTACATCAGAAACTGCTCTAAATGAAATTATTTGATTGGCCAGAAACAAGCGACGAGTTCTAGACCATACCCACGGATGGAGTGGGAATTCGAGATTATATTAGCAAGCACCTTGATAAGAAAGTCAGTTTTGAACTCAATGAAGGCCGAAGTGCATTGCCAGTAAAACAGAGTAATACGTAATAAGTATAAAAGTGAAAAATAAAATGAGTGCGAATATGAAGATTACAATTGCCGTTTAAACGTAAGTAAGTTTTTAATGAGTTTATTGTAAAATAAGACATAAAAATAATAGGGTTTCGAGGTCTGAGGGAAATAGACTAGGATTCTGATGTTATAAAAAAAAATACAGTAATACAATTTAAATGTCAAGGGGAAAAGAAGAATAATACAATCTTGAAGTACAGGGGGTGAAACAAGCTACAATTTTAAGTCTGGGGCAAGGATGATAAAAGTCTAAGTTTGAAGAATTGAAATAAATTGGGGTGTATAATTTAATGATGGTGGTCCATAATGTAATGGCAATAATTTGAATAGAATCCAGAATTGGGGAAGATCATTTTTATTGGTAGCGTCGATGTGAAAAAGATAAAACCAGGTCAGATTTTTAGTTATAAGACATTTGTTTTTCTATATGAATTTTTATTTTATTTTTTTTTTAATATTAAATTTGCTAAATATGATATGCTTGTGAAGAAATCAACAAAAGAGGTTGCATACGTATTGAATGAGTAATATGAAAACAGGTTTAGAATATTCTACACTTTGTTGGTAAGGATAATAAGTTTTCTTTGGTGACTTTGGGTTTTGAGTACATACTAGATGGTTGCTGATAAATGAAATTTATAAGGTTAACTAATTTAGAAATGTATTATAAATAATTTCAAAAGCTGTACATAACACATTGGTTTCATTATATAAAATCTAAATTTACTGAATTCTATAATTGCAAATAAATGCTAGCCGAGGTCATGAGATTTAAATAGTACGAAGGCGGAGACACAAGTTGAGTAGGAAAGTGATAACCCGCAAGGCGGTAACGTGTTGAATTTTGCCATTGGTAGATAAAGTTGTTTAAAGATAAAGTCCAGTTGATAGCAATATTAAAAAAACAGCTGGAGGAGGAGATAATTACAATTAATAGTGAATATTAAAATGGTGGTCCAATAATTTAATAGTATAGCAAATAAAACAACCGCTCAAAGAAGGGGCACGATAATTTAGAGAGGGATTCATAGCAAAATAAAGATAACAGCCCAACGTAGGGGCATGATGAGTATTTAATACCATAGCAAATAAATATGGCTACCCAAGTTGGGGCATGAATTAAACCACAATAAAATAACCTGAGATTAAGAGGCGCGAATTAAATTAAAATAAATTCTAAAATACGATTGCGAGATTTCAGAAAAATTAATTAAACTAAACCTGGGATTTGAAAAGCTTCAATTAAAGGAAAAATAGAGAAATTTGTACAGTAATTAAAGTTAGGTAGATTTATTTAGTATTTAAAAGTTTAGAGTAAAAATTAATTAAACTAAACCGGGGATTTGAAAAGTTTCAATTAAAGGAAAAATAGAGAAATTTGTACAGTATTTAAAGTTAGGTAAATTTATTTAGTATTTAAAAGTTTAGAGTAAAAATAGTAATTTCAAAATGGAGAAAGGATCCCAAGAAAACATAACCTTGGAGAGAAGTGTGAGTGAAGAAAGGTGAATTTCACAAGAAACCAAAATGTTGGATATCTTAATGGCATTAAATGATAAAATGGATAAGAGTGAACAAGCCATAAATACAGTTAAAACAAAAATGGATGAAAACAATGAGAAATTGGAGAGTGAAATTAAGACTCTTAGTGATGTACTGAAAGAAACAAACCACAAGATTAAAGCACAGTTGAATGAAAAAATTGGGAGAGTTTCTGAGGAAATAGAATGCGTATGGGACCATATTTCTTTAATCAAAACGAAACGAGAAGAGTACGAAAGCGAGTCCAACAATAAAATTACGAATTTAAATATTAAATTAGGAAAAATTGAAGAAAATTGCGAAACGGAATTCAGAACAATAAATCAAGAAATAAATAATTTAAAAGGTAATCCGATAAATTTTAATAGAGAATCAAATAGGTTAATTCAAACGAATCTTTCAATTGAACAGTTTACGAAATTTTACGGGGACGGAAAATTAAATCCTAAGATATTTCTGAAAAATTTTAAAGTGTTGATACAGGGATCTACAGATGAATTATTGAAATTAAATTTAATTAGGGCAATATTAAGAGGGAATGCTGAAAAATGGTACAATTTAGTTGAGAGTGAAATAGAAACGTTTGAACAGTTTAAAAGCAAATTTTTACGTCAATTCTGGAATGACAATAACCAAAATCAAATTCAAAGTAACTTAATTATGGGAAGATACGATTTGGCGAAAGGGATAACGCGAGAATCATATGCGATTGAGAAATTTACTGTAGCGAAGCAATTGGATCCTCCTTTAGAAGATAAAATTATTATAAGGTATTTAGCAAGTCATTTTAACGCTGAAGTAAAGCGATACATAACGACGCAAAATATAGTGGATAGAGATACGTTTATTGATTATTTGCAGAGATATGATGATTTGGAAAATGATTATGAAATTTAGAATAATGTTAGGGATCGACGCACGAATTTTGTAAAGTTCTAGACCATACCCACGGATGGAGTGAGAATTCGAGATTATATTAGCAAGCACCTTGATAAGAAAGTCAGTTTTGAGCTCAATGAAGGCCGAAGTGCATTGTCAGTAAAACAGAGTAATACGTAATAAGTATAAAACTGAAAAATAAAATGAGTGCGAATATGAAGATTACAATTGCCGTTTAAACGTAAGTAAGTTTTTAATGAATTTATTGTAAACTAAGACATAAAAATAATAGTGTTTCGAGGTCTGAGGGAAATAGACTAGGATTCTGATGTTATAAAAAAAATACAGTAATACAATTTAAATGTCAAGGGGAAAAGAAGAATAATACAATCTTGAAATACAGGGGATGAAACAAGCTACAATTTTAAGTCTGGGGCAAGGATGATAAAAGTCTAAGTTTGAAGAATTGAAATAAATTGGGGTGTATAATTTAATGATGGTGGTCCATATTGTAATGGCAATAATTTGAATGGAATCCAGAATTGGGGAAGATCATTTTTATTGGAAGCGTCAATGTGAAAAAGATAAAACCAGGTCAGATTTTTAGTTATAAGACATTTGTTTTTCTATATGAATTTTTATTTTATTTTATTTTTAATATTAAATTTGCTAAATATGATATGCTTGTGAAGAAGTCAACAAAAGAGGTTGCATACGTATTGAATGAGTAATATGAAAACAGGTTTAGAATATTCTACACTTTGTTGGTAAGGATAATAAGTTTTCTTTGGTGACTTTGGGTTTTGAGTACATACTAGATGGTTGTTGATAAATGAAATTTATAAGGTGAACTAATTTAAAAATGTATTATAAATAATTTCAAAAGCTGTACATAACACATTGGTTTCATTATATAAAATCTAAATTTACTGAATTCTATAATTGCAAATAAATGCTAGCCGAGGTCATGAGATTTAAATAGTACGAAGGCGGAGACACAAGTTGAGTAGGAAAGTGATAACCCGCAAGGCGGTAACGTGTTGAATTTTGCCATTGGTAGATAAAGTTGTTTAAAGATAAAGTCCAGTTGATAGCAATATTAAGAAAACAGCTGGTGGAGGAGATAATTACAATTAATAGTGAATATTAAAATGGTGGTCCAATAATTTAATAGTATAGCAAATAAAACAACCGCTCAAAGAAGGGGCACGATAATTTAGAGAAGGATTCATAGCAAAATAAAGATAACAGCCCAACGTAGGGGCATGATGAATATTTAATACCATAGCAATATATATATATATATATATATATATATATAATTATATCAAAGAATTTACTTATTCTTTATAAATATATAATATATATATATATATATATATATATATATATATATATCACTGTGTCCGAGATAAGAAGGGCCACTATGGGGATCTTGAAAACGGTATGAGGTACAAATTTGGTTAAATAGGAGAACAGTTGTGTAATCAAAGGTCTAAAAAAATGGCGTTTAGAAATCCCCAAAACAGTTTTAGGTTTTTGAGATATTTCGAAAAAATTGGATTTTTGTTATTTTACATATTATTTTGTTCTGGCGTTAATATGGCACCTAGACCAAAACCGAATACCCTTCTCCACAGCAGCTTTTAAAGTCCCTTAACACAGCATTGTCAGTTTTTTCACCTGACGTTTCGTCTTTGCGGAACCATCTTCAAGTTCTTTCTTTTAAATATCGTCCTGGTGATCTGGTATCAGATTCTGAAAGCCCTTTTTATGCCAAATTCAACGATATATTACACTTTATGGTATAATTGCGTTTTCGTTTTTTTCGGCCTTAATCAAGAAAATTCCAATTACGGACCTGTAGTGCATAGTTTTTAATTTTAAAGAATATATAATTAGCTATACCAATTAATAGTTTAGTCATCTAGGTGTTTAGTAATAGTCTACTGGTTGAGTTTATGCACTAATTTAATAGAATAAACAACGCACAAATAAAATTAAATTAACAGAAGACCAAAAAATTAAAAGCTTGCTTTGGAAAACAAATAAATGTGATAGTGGTGTATTTGGATTGACAATAACGTTAGTTTTTGGTGCTTAATTTATTGCGAAGTAATTAGTAATTTGTTCCATTAATTATGTTATCTAACGAAGAAAAGTTTGATTTGGTGGGATACTTCATTTCGTCCAACCGAAATTGTTTTGTTGCTGAGCGTATGTATTTGCAGAAATATCCCGAAAGGAGACAGCCAAATAAAAGGACGTTTAGCAAATTAGTGGCAAACCTTAAAGCATATGGTAGTTTTAAAAAACCTGTAGTTTCTCGGAAAAAGACCCGCAATGAAAAACTGTACATAATGTTTTGTTAGCCGTCACAGAGGATCCTGGAACATCAGTCCGGCGGAATGAGCAAAACGTTGCTATACCAAAATCAACGGCACATTATATTTTACAAAAATTTACATCCCTATAAGTACAGAATTTGTTAAGGACTTAAACCAGGTGAGTTAGAACGTCGTCGCTCATTCCGTGAATGGTACACAAGAAAATGCCTGGAATATATGAATTTTCCATATCAAATAATATGGTCTGATGAAAGCGTGATTACGAATAACGGTATTTTCAACAGACGAAGTGTTCATTATTGGTCTGAATCCAATCCACGTTTAAACAAAACATCAATACATCAACACCGTTTCTGTTTTAATATGTGGGCTGGGATATTCAGCGCAACGATTGTAGGACCGTTTATTTACCACCGTATCTTAACATCAGAGCGTTACCTACATTTGCTGCAAAACGACTTAGAGGATTCTCTCGATAACATGCCTCTGGCGACAGTTCGCAACTGTTGGATACAGCAGGATGGTGCACCTGCACATAATTCCAGAGCCGTTCGGGAATACCTTTCAATGGGATTTCCAGAGAAGGTGATTAGCACGCCTTCGGAAACACCCTGGCCAGCGCGTTCACCCGATGTAACCCCACTTGATTTCTTTGTATGGGGGTTCGTTAAGAATCATGTTTATCAGTAAAATTTTGCTACATAACAAGACCTAAGGGGGTTAGTTCTGGAAGCATGTGCTAGGTATTACTCCACAAATGTTGACTAGAGTTTTTGAATCGACAGTTAGAAGGTGCTATTTATGTTTGGAAAATAATGGAAGTTTGTTCGAACATATGCTCTAAATTTAGTTGTTTTGTTCGTTTTTATTAATTTAATTTTATTTGTTCGTTGTTTATTCTAATATATTAGTGCATAAACTCAGCCAGTAAACTATTACTAAACACCTAGATGACTAAACTATTAATTGGTATAGCTAATTGTTTATTCTATAAAATTAAAAACTATGCACTACAGGTCCGTAATAGGAATTTTCTTGGTTAAGGCCGAAAAAAACGAAAACGTAATTAAACCATAAAGTGTAATATATCGTTGAATTTGACATAAAAAGGGCTTTCAGAATCTGATACCAGATCACCAGGACGGTATTAAAAAAAAGTTGAAGATGGTTCCGCAAAGACGAAACGTTAGGTAAAAAAACTGACAATGCCGTGTTAAGGGACATTAAAAGCTGCTGTGGAGAAGTGTCTTCGGTTTTGTTCTAGGTGCCGTATTAACGCCAGAAAAAAATAATATGTAAAATAAGAAAATCCAATTTTTTCGAAATATCTCAAAAACCAAAAACGATTTTGGGGATTTCTGAACGCCGTTTTTTAAACCTTTGATAACACAACTTTTCCCTCATTTAACCAAATCTGTATCTCATACCGTTTTCAAGATCTCCATAGTAGCCCTCCTTATCTCGGACACAGTGTATATATATATATATATATATATATATATATATATTTTGCTATGAACTCCAGGAACTGTCACGCCCCGACGTTGTGCAGTCATTTTATTTTTGCTATGATACTCTCTACACAATTATTCGCGCGCCTTCGTTTGGGCGGCCATTAAATTTATTGCTATGAATAAACAGGAATTTGTCGTGGACCGACCTTGTGTAGACCAATAACAAAACTTGATGTGATAACGCCTTACTCGATATCAATGGCGTATTCTACTTGACTCCTCCTCTCCTTTTAAATTATTAAATTACACTCCCACTAACTTTTATCATTCGGCCTCGACTAGCTTTTATTTTGAATTATAAAATGAAGTTAATTCAATTCTATATAATGAAAACAAATATTATGTACAGGTTTTGTAAATTATTTAAAATACACTTTTCAATCAATTAATGTTGTAAATCTTATTTATCTCAAAAATCATATGCTTTTTAATCAATCTAAAGTCACCAAAAAACCTATTGTTTTTATAAAAAAAAGCCTCGAACGTTCAAAACCCCTTTATCATATTACGTACTATCTACATATGCAAGTTCGTTGTTGACTCAGTCACAATAATTTATATTAATTAAGCAAATTCAATATTCAATATTTAAATTCAAATAGAAAAAATGTCTTAAAACTAAAAGATCTGACCTGGTCTGTTTACTTCGTTATTTCCTTCTCGCAACCAAGATTATCGACGCATCCATTATTAACTAGAATTTCCTATGCATTATACCATCCATTTGGATCAAAATTATTCTCCACCAATTTAGAATTATTATATACTCATTTAAAATATTATCTATCCACACGCTTGAATTATTGTCGTCACCCTCTAAATTATTATTATTAAACTTAGACTTATGCACCCCAAACTTAGATTTCTTATCGTCAGACTTAGATTTATCACATCTTCCTCGAATTATTGTCGTCGTATTTAGACTTATGACTTTTTCTCACTAGCCTTAGAGCCGTTTAATCGGCAATAGTAATTTTCATCTTCGTCGCACTATCTGTCACTTAAACAATTTTTACTTTTAAATATTATTCTTACGCGTTACTCTTAGGTTCAAAGTGACAAACCTTTGAGTTGAGAACTGACCTCGTTATCATAGTCGCTGTTAATATATGATTAATATCCTACTGCGTCTGTGGGCATGGCTTACAAGCCCGTCGCTAATCTTAACCAATCAGGTCTCTTTATTTAAAGTAATTTCTGATGTAACGTTCTCTGCCTTTCGAGTAATTGTTGTTTGCTTGCAGCTGCTTCGTTATCAGCCATGCGGTGTTTTGAGAAATATTGTCGCTTTTCCATATTATACACAAATATCTGATGCAATTCGACTTTCGATTTTCATAAATGCTTATTTATTCACGCATTTTTAATTACCTTAACTTATCAAAAATTGTTAATTGTTTGTACGCACTTACACTACGCTTCTTTAAGCTTTATTTCTTATCTCCGTATTATCATAACTGATTGGAATTCTTTTGAATGCGTGTTTAATTACATTTATTATGCTCACTTATAAATACGCCTGTTTCCACTGAAAAGTATCGTTATTTGCATTACCTAAATTAACTAAAACTCTATCTACTGGGTGTTAAATATTTGTTATCTACTTAATGCATGTATTACTTATTTCTATGCTAACTATGCGTCTTCTTGTCCTAAGGTGTGTCTATTTGCGTCGCCTAAAACTACTTATACTCTATATACAGGGTGTAGAATGCCTACTATTTACAAACTATCCTAATTACTCAATTTTCTATTAAATAAATGCAGTTTTCTGCTTCCTATTGGGATTTCCGATTCCTGCACGACCATTGCTATAAAATACACCCTTAAACAACCCCTTATCACAGAAATATATATATATATATATATATCGATATGATAACGCCGTACGTCGATGTAATAAACGTCCAGTTTCCAGCTGACCGCCACCGCTCTGTGTTTTTCTCTAATATTCTTTTAAGTATGCCATGGCTAGCCCAGTCTGATTTACACAGAGTGCACAACGTTACAATGATCAAATTAATTTACCCCTATAATTCTTACCTGTTTGAATTGATAACGAAGTCAATCAATATTCATATAATGAAAGGAAATAATATCTAAACTTCACAATTTTAAAATTTTTTAAATAAACCCTTCAATCAATTAATATTATTTGGATTATTTGTCCCAAAAATTATATCCCCTTAATTTAATTTAAAGTCACTAAAAACGACACCTTTTACTAAAAAAATCTGGAACGTTCAAGACCTTTTATCCTTATCACGTAAATTTCAAAGTATTCAATATTTTTGTTGACTCCTTACAAATTTGAGGAAAAAATGTATTTAGTGTTTAAATTTAAATTTGAAAAGATTCCTTATACTAGTTAGCCCTAACCTGTGATAATCTGATGAGTCTTTTGCGTGTTGTGGATCAACACCTCCTTATTATATTAAATTGAAAACTAATGCTCTGCTTTGTACTCCTTTACGTGCTTTGAACCAATAGTTTTGTTACTCCTTATCTCCAAAATTCACCTCGTGCTTCACTTTGTATTTTTCTCGATACGCCTCATATCCCTTTTAGATCCCTCTTAATAACACACTTAGAATTCGCAGGTTTCTTATATTTCTTATATACACCTTAGAATTCGTAGGTTTCTTATATACACCTTCGAACCCCTACATTAGTATAAACATTTAATTTAAATTAATTAACAAATTTCTACTCACGTTTTCCGCAAAACGGCAAAAGCTTTTTCATATAATTTTTGAACGTAATTCGTCATCTACTATTGTTACACAACACCACTTTTCACATTAATATAATTTAAAATTTATTTATTTGACGCGTAAATATTCGAGTGAGAGTGTTTCAGGTTTGACGTACTTCAAATTGAGACTGCCCTTTCTTATCAACTCTGGGCGTTATACAGCTTTTACTATCTACATTTGGATTGATTTGTCCAAACAGCCTTACAAAGTGTTGTAACCAACCATGTTTGTTTTGGACATTCCTAGGTTTTTCAAGCTGATTTCTGACGAAACTATTATGTAGTTCCGTATCATGCTGATATATGCTATTGTTTTACAATCTTTGACCGCCTGTTTTGTTATTATTGTTGGACTTTAATTTAGCTTATGTCTGTTGTTTTGTGTAGATAAAGCTCTTGGAGAATTGAACAGAATAACTGATGTAATATAAGTGATGTAGATCCACATGTTTTCGTTTAAATCTCTATTTAAAACTTATCTTTGAAAGTGCGTTTCTTATCAAAGCGCTTTGTTATTCCTTCTTTATTACAAGCGTAATTGCATGTATAATTATTTCTCTGTTGAACATGCGTTCTATTATTGGAAGATATGCTTACTGCAATTGATGAAAGTTAATTGCGGTCCATATACACAGTGTTAAATGTTTGCTATTTACATAATGTGCGATCATTTATTTTCCTGCTAAATAAATGCAGTTTTCTGATTCCTATTGCTATTTACATTTACTTCGCGACCCTTACGACTCAATACACCCCTAAGCAACCCCTTACCACAGCAATATATATATGTATATATATATATACATATATATATATATAGACAAGCTATTTACTGTCCGCAATTAGGAATCACTAAGGTGTATATGTAAATAAACTCTTATGAAAATAATAAAAGTTTGTTCACCCATACAAATCGAGCTAATGGTTGTATAGTCATTTACAAAACAATAACTTATTATTTTACAAAGGGAAGAAACATTTACTGACCGGTTTCGGGATTTTTAAGCCTCGTCAGAGCGAAATTACTTTCCAACAATACTATGAAGTAATCGAAGTCATTATACTGATAGAAGTTCAAAGAAATCCCTGTACTATGGAAAAAGGAACTAATAGCGTCATTAGGTGGTAAACACTAACACTACTAAGCGTGGAAGTAAAGAAGTTGATACGAAACTACATCATAGTTGTATAGATGGCTATACAAGTATGTTCTGCCTTTATATATATATATATATATATATATATATATGTATATATATATATATATATATTGCTATGATAGGGGTTTATTTAGAGGTATACTGAGTAGTGGTGGTCGCTCAATACAAGAAAATAGTACTAGGAACTAGAAAACTGCATTTAATTAGCATAAAAAACACGTAATTCGCATATTATGTGAAGAACAAACATTTAACATCCAGTATAAGGACCGCAATTAACTTTAATCAATGCCAGTAAGCATGTCCTTCAATAATATAAACATATTCAGCAGAGAAATAATTATACACGCAATTAAAATAGTTCTAAATCAAGAAGAGTTCATAAATAGATACGCATGGAATAAAGTAAAAGCTAGTAAATCACCACGCAATATCTATTAAAATTAAGCATGCAATAATGAAAGAAAATAGTAAAGCGCTCTGATAAAGAAACGCATATTTCAAAAGAAATGAGTTTTAAACACAAGATATAAACGAAAATATGTTGATGTAATCTACACAAACAAGAGCCATAAGCTAAATTAAAAGCCAAGATAAATTAAAATTTCTAGTAATAATACCAAAACAAGCGGTCAAAGATCAACAAATAATAAAAATATTAGGAGAATACGTGATCACTGAATCGTTCCATCTTAAATAAACTTGTAAAATCCACAGAAATACCCAAAACAATTGGTTGGTTGCAATCTTTAGACCACAGTTCAAATAAACCAATGAATTTTACACAAGGATAGACTATGTAACGCCCAGAGTTTGATATGAGTCAGTCTCAGTTAGAACCACGTAGAAGCTGCGTCACTGTTACTCAAAAATTTACGCGTCCAAATGGTTATTAAATTAAATAATTAAAATTTGTGAATATTGGTGTTATACAATATTTTAAAATAAATTATAGTAAAAATAGATGAAAAAGGCGTCGCCATTTGTTGGAAAACGTGAGAAGAAATTTTATTAATTGATTTAGGTTAAATATTTATAATGTAGGGCTCTAAGTTACCTCTCAGTCAAGACAAAGAAAATTCTAAGTTACGTCTAAGCAAGCTCCAAGTTACTACAACCCTGAGTGACGACAAGCAAATCTAAATAAAGTACGCAGTAAATTTTGGGAACAAATTAATGAAAATTATTGGTTCAAATTTACTGGAGGAAACACATGGCAAAGCATTATTTTAAAAGAATCTACTTTATTGAAGGTAACCAAGGGGTGTTGATCCACAACACGTAGCAGCAGATCAAAAGGAAAAACAAAGAAGAACACACCGGGAAAAATACAGGTCAGGGCTACCTAAAATAAGGCATTATTTCATATTTTTTGTTATTTGAACATTGACTATATTTTCTATATTTTGTAAGGAATCAACAAAAATATTTCATGCGTAAAAATTGACATAAAAAGAAGAAAGGTTCTAGATTTTCCAGAAATAGTATCATTTTTGGTGGCTTTAAATTAAAGAAAGGGAGATACAATTTTGGGGATAAATAATCTAAATATTATAAATTGATTCAAGAATTTATTTTTCATATAGTAAAACTGTGAAGTGTAGATATTATTTTCATCTTATTATATAAATATTGATTGACTTTGTTTTATCATTCTATGCAGGAAAAGTTTTAGGGAAAACTGGTTAATTTATTTGATTATCGTGACGTTGTCCACTCTGTGTGAGTTAAACTGAGCTAATTAAAATTATAATATTAGAGAGAGACACAGAGTGGTGGCGGACAGCAAGAAACTGGACGTTTATTACATCAGCGGGCAGCGTTATCATATCAAATATATATATATATATATATATATATATATATATATATATATATATATATAGATCTGTTGGTTTCTTGGGATGCATTCATTCGTAAAATAAGAACTATAATGTCAAATTGTAACTTTTATTCTGGCGTTTCGGCATGAATATTTATGCCTTAATCATAGACTTAAATGTGATGAATTTAGTTTTGTAAGGTTAAAAACAGTATAGCTAATCTACTTACATAATTACTATGACATAAAGATTTTCTACATTTAAAAACTAATACATAAATTACAGTTACGACTTTTGATATTTATGGAAACAATAACAAATATTTACAAAAGCTAACTATGTGTACGATACTAATTTTAGTAAAATAAGAAATTGCAAAAGGAAAAAGTAGAAAGAGCTTAAATAACTAATATGAGGTTGTCAATTTTATTAAATTATTAGTTAGTGATAAGTATAATGATCGGAAATTGACTTAAAAATAGAAAAATATGAAGGAAACTTAAAAAAAGGTAAGATTTAGGAACGAAATGTTTGTCTATTAATGGAATTTAAATTAACGGTCTGTGAAAGTGGATATTATTAAATTTATATAACGAAGAATATACTGCATTTAAGTTGTTTGTATCTTGCTTACTGTTGAGTGGATTAGGTTGTTGTAGAATGTGAAAAGATTCAAGGAATAGTCTTTTGTAGTAGTTGTTTTCAATGCCTAAAATCTTGGCGTCTTCGAATTTAGCAGTGTGATTTGTTGCATGTAAATGTGATGATAAAGCACAACTTAGTTTACCAAGTCTGGCATCGCTTTTGTGTTGATTTATACGATTTTTTAGCTATTGTTCAGACTATTGTGTATTGTGTATTGAGTATGTCTTGATTCTTTTGTAAGTGGTAATCTACACAGTGTCATATCTTTCTCCGCATAACTATCTCTACACCTGAATTTTTTTTGTTTGATCCTGTATGAATTACCTCGAAGTTCCCACTTCAAATATCTCCTATTTTTAGCCACCAAACTTTGCTGATCTCCACTATATTTAATGCTAGCTCATCCATTTTAATTTTCAAATTCTTTAGCTGGCCTACTTGCTTCATATTTCAAACAGTTCACGCCTCGAATCGCAAGAAGTTTCTAGTTGCGCTTTTCGTCTTATTGAGGTTGTCGACGACAACCTTTAAAGCAGATCTGGAGATCCGAATGGGGACTATTATAATTTCGAAATCTTTCTGCTCAGAAGATGTCATCATTTTTGAAACCGTTCTTGGCACGCTGTGTACCTGAGAAGGCCGCTCTGTGGCTTAGTTGGTATGCGTGTGACTACTGCGTCCAAGGTCTCAGGTTTGAATCCCTATACGGTCTGCTTGAAAAATTGTAGGCGAGCATTTTTCACAAAAGTACGTGTTTGTTCGGATGAGAGGTAAAATGTATGTCCCGTATGAGTGTTGTGCTACGTACATTGACGTAGCCTAAAAGACAAAGAAAAAAATTCCCGGCTCAGTTGGCGAGTAGGCGTGGTATTACAAATACAAAAATGAAGGAAAGGCCTGAAATAAAAAGTTATTAACCGTTCAGTACATCCTGTGGAAAAATCCCTACCTGAAGTTATACCTAAATACAAAAAAAAAACAAAGAAAATAACACATTAACAAAAGAACTCTAATTCGCAAAAAAGAAAAAAAAATTACAATCCCTGTCGGGTAACTAACACTTTGCAAAAATAATCACTATACTGTGTAACATATTCTACCTTCTTACTGCCCAATATTTGGATACATTACAACTGGCATTAACCCGGTTTGAGCAGTGGCGGCTCGTACCGAATATAGTTGGTAGTTCTGCATCGCTAATGTAAAAATATTTTATTGGTTTTTCTTAAATATGAGTGGAAAACGTCTATCTTTCTTTGTAGCAAATTGGTCAATCACTTTTTCGTTAAAATCGGGAATTGAAGTTATGAATTTTTTTTCAATTGACAGCATTGAAAGGGCCGTTAACCTATCTTCACACATCGAGTTTCTTAAAAAAGTTTTTACACGGTTTAGAGTAGAAAAACTGCGTTCGGCTTCAACAGTGGTCATTGGTGTGGTCACAAGAATTTGTAATAGCTTTTTAGTTTCGGCCATCGTTTCGTCTAAATTATTCGCAATTATGAATTTAAGAAAAGGCACAGCACCACGTATTTCTCTACATTCCCTATTGGAATATAATACGGACAACTCTGTTTTGAGGCGTTCTTTATTTAAAATATCGTAAGCGATGCAAGTTAAATCTAACTCTTGTTCTGGAAACTTGCTATCATACTCGAGAAATTTTTCTGAAGATACAAGTGAAGCGGCTATTAAATGGTCAGTAAAAGAAAAACGTTCCTTTACATTGTTAACAATAATGTCGCATACTTCTATGCAGGCGACACGGTGATCCCATTGACTATTATTAAGCCGTTTTCGTTTAGTTTCTGCAGGAACGGTATCTAATTTTAATGCTTCTTCAATGACGGTTCCTATTTTATTGTTACGTATATTATTAATATTAACTTCAAACACACCTATAACTCTTTGAGTTTCAGTTGGATCCATATTTCTTTTTTGCAATTGGTTGTATAGTAAATCCACGTGTGGCAGAACATGATGAAAGAAGGTCAACCAAAAAGAAAAATTTTGATCCATCAAAATTCGCAAAATTCCAGAAGCTTGCTTGCACGTTTGGATATTTGTGCTTTCCTCCAAGCTTTCCATACATTCAATTAATGCATCTCTGTATTCGTATACTATATTAACCACACGAATATTAAAATTCCAGCGAGTAGGAACAGAACGAGGCATTCTCCTGCCGACTATTTCATTAAGCACTGCTACACTTGAGGTGAAGAGCTAAAAAACCCCGGTATATCCTGCAAATTTCCAAAAAAAGTCTTACTTGGCTATTTATAGGACATGCTTTTGTCATTACGAGATTTAGTTGATGAGCGTAACAATGTACAAAATGAGCATTTTTGTATTTTTGCTTAATTCGAGCTTGAACACCGCCACGTTTTCCGCTCATAACTGCGGCCCCATCGTAACTCTGTGCAATAAGTTTGGTAGTGTTATTTTTGATTACAGTTTTTAGAACACCTAGAATTGTTTCAGAAAGTGAATCTGCATCATGTTTCTCTGGAAGTAAAAAATTCCAAAACCGTTCAACGGGATTGCCATCTTTTGTGACATAACGGAAAACTGTAACCATTTGAAACTTTGCTGATATATCCGTCGTTTCATCTGCCATCACTGCTAAAAACGGGTTTTCTTGGATTTCTCGGACAATTTCAAAATGACAAACTTCAAAAATACATTCCAATAAGTCATTTTGAATTGTTTTGGAAGTACCTTTAAAGACGCCTGCATTTTTCAAATGATCCTCAAGAGTTCTGTCAAGCTCCGAGGAAAAATTAACCAGTCCCCTAAAAATACCGGGGTTTTCAGATGAATCGGATTCATCGTGTCCGCGAAGTGCAAGTTCAAATGCTCCACAAAATTTTATACAGTTTATAATTTTAGATAAAATATATCTATTTCTGATTACTTCGTCGTTATACTTCTGAATATTTATCCAGTACGCAGAATTAAGTTGAGCCTGTATATTTATTTTGCCAAACAGAGCTAATTGCATTGCGTTATTAACATGCGATTTACAGTTTTCATGTTTTTTAATTTTTTCACTTAAGTGAACCAAATCCCGTACACCTGTTCGCGACCAAAGTTTTTCACCACGATCATCCGAAAACAACACGCACGGAAAGCAAAATAATGCATTTTTTCGATTGCACCCACAAATCCAACTGTTTCTTTTATAAATGTCTGTATTGAACTGCCTTTTATAAGTTTTACCACGACTTGTACCAGAATTTTCAATGTTCAGTTCTGGTATAGGACCACCCTGATCTTTAATAGTTAATTGTTCTTGAAAAGTAAGCTGAGAGAATCTTTTTTCACTTAAATTAAAAATAACATCCATTTTAGACACTATTAATGTAGCAAACGTCCTCAGGAAACAGTGAAAAAGTTTACTGTTGATGAACGAAATTTAACTAAATGAATATGCAAACTTACTATCTATACACTAAAATTTCAAACGCAAATGTTTATTCAGTTTTTAATCTGTGAATAACTAACTGGTAATGGGTTAATATAATTATTAAAGTAAAGTAAAACAAAACGTCTCTCATTACCTAAGAAAGAATATTATTACGATGTCTCATATCCTCTACACAGATCAATTCTAGTTTAATAGTACATACGAAAGATGAAATGCGTGACGCGTTGTCTAAAAGAACCGGAAAGCACACAAAATTTAACAATTCGAATAGCAACAGTCAACTGACGCTGCAATCTATGCAGCTCAAGAATGGGTTAACGAGGCCGCTTTTTACTATGATCGTATTCGCGCGAAATGTTCCGACACATAGCCGAACTCGCAAATAAGATCTGCAGAACAACGTAGTTAGACAGTGATTTTATGGATTTTCCTTATTTAGAGTTGCATGTTTACTGTATTATTGACCGATAGCTATGGACATCCAACTTAGGAATTCATAATACCTTTAGTTGCTGGTTATCGATCTATTTTATACTACTAAACGTATTTGTTCGTTTCTGATTGTGGGTGGTTCTGCAGCTCTACAGCACTTATAGAAAAGCCGCCGCTAGGTTTGAGTAAGTGAAAATAAACAATCTATTTTAGTATTTGCTATCTAGTGTATTTGTATGCCAGATTTCACAATTTAGTTTAGTAATCATAATATTATGATACCTCACATAGGCTCTGATAATGCTAACATATAACAAACAGTTACAAATACAATGGCGATAACGTCTTCCAATGTGCCAGCAAGTTTTTAACCCATTCACGCATTAATAGATAGTATATTTCTTGTTTTTCTTCTTTTAAAAGTCAATCGAATATATTAATCCCATAGCAATAGATCCCAAAATAGTTAAATCATTTTTGTACATACAATTAATTCGAAATATGTATGAGCCCCAAACAGTAAAATCTAAGTCGACAAGTTCTCAACACAAACAGAAAAGAAACACTTACCCACGTGTCTACGATGTTGGATCTCTCATTCACTTCTAGAGCGAGAGCGGGCCAGATGGACCTGAGACCACGTAACTGGTGCAACCTTCTATACCCAAAGGAGCGGCAATTCAAGAGACTATCATGTCCACCAAAGGAAGCACACAGTGTGTTCAAAAATTTTATAAAATAACGAAAACTGCAACGAACATTCTGTCGTCTGCAAAAAAGAAAAATGAATGTTAATTCTATTGACAGCACGAATTAACATTCATGCTGGTGTTATCAAACACATGTGTGATTAGCGATTCGAAACAAGCTTTATCGGTGAAGTAGGATTCATTATTTCAACGAGTCTTTAGATTGAAGTAATCTAGAAAGTAATTATACGCCATCGTAATGTGTAACAAGTTTATGGATATCTAAAGCAGGGTATTGACTACTTAATTTATATATTAAACTTTTCGTTCTAAAGTAAATAGATTTGAAATTGAAAATTAATAGAAAGCGTATTTATTGTAGGAAGGTCTAATATACCGGGTGTTGTTGGAGGATTTGAGCAAAATCTAAGTAAATGAATAATGAAATACCAAAAAAAGGTAGGTTTTAACTGACCATCGTAAAGCAAACGTAACAGTCGTCACGCACATTAAAAATCTTTACTTTGCTTGGAACAGCAAGGGTTTGGCAAAATTCAAATCTTCGACATAAAAATAAACTCGCTTTCTGGCCAATATAGCACCTTAGGGTGGAGCATTGGAAAATAAAATGAACTGTGTCTCTAGGAGGTAATGTGATTGTTTCAAGTTGCCGCCCACTTAGAAGTAGTGTATCTTAGAATGCCATACTGGCCCCTATGGTCTCTGCCACTTTAAGTACCGAACGATCTTCCTTTAGGGAACTGTCTAAGTCTAGTTGCTCACTAAAAACCCTACTATTTTGGTTAAACCTATAGTTCGGCTATCTAGCTCACTGATACATGCGTCATTTAATCGATTCTAGAACTTCAGTAGTGTATTTATGGTGTAATCACCGCCACATTTCCTCCAGAATCCCACATTTCCTCACACATCTGGACCAAATTTACATGTAAATTCCCATAAGGAGGAAATGTGGAGATGAAATTTAGATGAATCTCCACAAGGAGGAGATGAATCTCCTCCTTGTGGACTGCCTTGTGGAATTTTTTACCCCAACCATTTTGATTACGTCGCACCCGCATTTTTCCAATCGCGAGTCCTTAAACTTGCCATAGTCCATTAAACATTTATTTGACGATTTGTTCGGGTAGTATTTTTCCATAAAAGATGCATAAGACAGGTACGCTGGCAAGTAGTCATTCTGCTCGAAGTCCAAATTTAATCGACCTTGAGGGAACATCTGAGAGTTTAAAAACACTTTGACATTGGTTATATTGGCATTCGTAAAGCTCGTAGCATTTTCTTCTTTCCTGTCATACTTCCCATTTTGCAACGCCAGTAATATCCACCGAGCCTTCTCTGTTTCGTTCGATACTTTAATTCTCCATACTTGTGACTTTGATTGTGTTAAAGATGGTAATTCGTGTAGTTCCATTTTCTGAATGCGACCATTATAGATGATTGATTTTGCATTTCTGAAAGCAGCGAAGCCTTGGCGAAGTCACTTAATGTTATATGCGGAACCTCCCATGAAATACGTTGTATTTTGAACGTTACCGTATTTCCAATCGACTTGTAGCAATTTATGTCCGACTTGGATCTGATTAAAATCAGCTCTTGAGGCATGTTGACGATAGTTTTCTTGTAATCTTCAAAAACCCCAAAAATGGTTTTTAGCGGTATAGCGCAACTAAACCGTCCATCTTGGAATATGGTATCAGGCTTCCACCCGGTATGTGTAATAGATTTTGTTTCTGATTCTTCCATGGATACAAGTCCTTTAATGGTTCGAGTAATTCCGGGGATTCGACAGACATCTATTATTTGATTATTACCCAATTTGTATTGAATTTCCTCAAACAGAAAATATGGTGCATTTCTAGTAAACTCGTAAGCTTTAGGATCTGGCTCCGGTGCCTTAATCGGGTCTACAGTTGTTGATGCTTCCCTTAATGTTTCCGTAGGCTTATAGGTACCCTTTATAAATATGAAACTTTCATGGGGATATGTGATGTTATCACTGCTCTGGATTTCAATCGAAATTCGATCGTTGTTTTCTGCGTTCAATGTAAAGGGTAGATATGTATAATAATCTTCCTTTATTATAGTTTCGTCTAATTTATAACTTCCAAACACATCCAATTTGGGTACGTCCTCATATTTAAGTCTTCCAAGTTTAACGTTTTCATCACCGTGGAGATCTAAGCTGCGTTTATTTCTACCGCCCATCATTTATAACTTTTAATCCTAAGGATTTTAAGAAACGTGTTTCTTCTGCTGTAAGTCTCTCGACAACTTGACGCTTTGATGTCGTATTCACTTCTGATCGTCTAGGGGTGTTGCAGCGTGTTTTATATACAAAATCGATAGGCATTTTCAACTACTTTTTATTTCCAGTCTCACACAGGTGTATGTTTCCGGTGAAAAGTTTACCAATTCACCCAAATGATCGACTAATCTGATTGTAATATTATCAATTTCTGTCACGCTCAGTGGATAATATATAACGTGGTTAGGCTCCTTTTCCAGATTATAGCCAGGTGGTACAGACAGACTGAATTCGAATATGCTATGGGTAAGAAAATTGTTTCTGAACGATCCTGCAGTGATATTGGTTTCCACAAAAATGTTTGAGACCGATATTATGTTTACTTGCTGATTAGCAATATGCACGACATCTGCGGCCAATCTGCGATTGGTAAACCCCAAGATGCTTCCAATATTTTTTTTACGGTTTACCCCAAAATCAATCGGTATACTGCTTCGTATAGAACACTTTAATGTATTATTGTTTGCACTCAGTTTAAAATATTTTTCAATGTTCTCGTTGATGTCCGGCTTCTGACTGAACCATTTTTTGAAAACATCCTGTATATACGCATTTATTTCTTCTAATTCGTATGATCCAGGTTCAATGGTTATTCTGCGATGCTCTGGATCGTTAAAGTATAATATGTTGTTTCCTGAATGTATGTTTTGCACAGTGTTACAAGTATACAAGCCCACTAGACCCAAAGCATATTCACCGTCCTGTTTCAATTTAATTGGTGGGTAAATGGCTCCCGTCGATATGACATTACCATACCCGAACACGCTCACTGTTTTAGTCATTGTCGCTAAGAAACTTTAACACTAAATGTCCACAATTGTAAGTGTTGTAAGTCTGCTCCGGTACACTGTTGTAGTAAATTTTACAGCCTCGAAAATATCTCTTCACTTCTTTCGGTGGTCTCAAGTCTCCAAACGAATCGTAGTAAAACACACTATTTCTACGTTTTCGGTACCCCACCCAATGAGTACCCGGCCCTCTTGTGGTGTCCAAGTTAATCACACCCGATTCGATGACACGCGATTTAATCTTCTTTAACTGATCTCTAGAAAAAAGTCTCGAAAATGAGGAATATTTGATGTGTAGTTCCTTATATCCACGTCGGTGAGAGCTCTTCCAGGTAACTTGCCTAGTTTTTTGATACCTTTTTACAAATGCCACGCCCCTGTTTGTAAGGCTTCAAGAATAATGCTGCGCCTTTTTTGTATGGCTTTAGAAACATTCCATTTCCTTTTTTCCCAACGGCAATGGCTTCCATAGATCTGTTGTGTCGTTCGCTCTCCTTAAGCTGCTCGTTGGCTGTCTTGACATCATTTACCGCTTTAGCTATCCCTGCAGCACCACCTGTTAAGGCTCCTAAAGCACTTAGACCTGCGAATATCGGAACCAATGGTAGAAAACCTCCTTTCTGTGGAACGGGTATAATACGTGGGACTTTAATTTTGCGTCTCCCACCAGCACCCTTTATGATTTTTTTACCAATTAGAATACCAACATCTAGCAGCTTTTTCAAGTTGTCGGAGTCAACTCGGTCTATTGCGGATCGTATTTTCTTCAAGAATCCGCCTTTGAAACTTATTTTTTTCTTTAAGCCCATACCCATTTTTCTCTTCGCTTTCATAGCGTTTGTTACAAACCAAGCTGCAGCTTTTTCCCCAAACTTTGCATTCTTAGACTTAACTCGCCCCCAGGCTTCTTCTTCTAAAATTTTATCCGCTCGGTGTCTGGCTGGGAGATCGTCGGGGTACTTGGAGTATGCAATGTCGTGGTCTTTACACAATTTATCTAAATCGTTGATACCTTGATCGCCTCTTGCTATGCGCTCATTCAACTTTATACCATGGCCGCAGTACGGATAACCTGGAATATGCAACTCAAACGGTAACCTGTTTATAGCGCTATTGATTAAACCCTCTCCAGACTGCACAATCATGGATGTCTACACTTTAGCACTCAATAACTAAATGAGTCAACAGAAGTAAAACATCTCTATTTATACTTTTACGATTGTTTAATAAATATTTTGAATATGTTTGAAGTAAAAAAACATAAAATGATGATTTTTTGTGCATGCCTTTTATGACGGGCTTAGTTGCTTATATAAAGATTAAGAAAATATGGCGATTGCATTAGGTTTAAATGGCTGCGAAAATTTGTACCACAATATTCATTAAATACACATCTAGAACGGTTATAGATATATATTAACTACATCATTATCCAAACTAATGTTTTCGCTTTGAGCTAGAACTGTATTTTATTACGCGTGAAACCTGTCTTTAACAGAAACGTATTAACAAATAAAATTGTTTGCAATGCAAATTTGTGCTATTAATGATTAGTATACCGAATAAACTGTATTAACGCTTATAGTTATTTTCCAATGGGTTGTTAATAATAATAACATCCTGACGTTTTAGTTTATAAGCTGTAAGTTTTTCCCCCACGCCTCTCCACTAAGAGCTAGTTGATGCTAAGAAAATGTTTATATGATTAGCCTGGGGTAAAGTCGCGTGCAACACTGAACATAGACTTTGAATTAGACTAAAATTAACATTTTGTCATTTGCAGATTTTTTTGCCGATCTATGTATCTTAACTGTATGCAAATTTGTGCTATTAATGATTATTATACCGAATAAACTGTATTAGCGCTTATTGCTATTTTCAATGGGTTGTTAATAATAATAATACATTTATAAGTGCATATGGCGCATTGCCATTCAACAATATGTTTTTTGCAAATTTGTTATCTGGTGTGCGAATTATTTTTTTACACTAAAAATACTTTATCCACAAGCAGGTTATTAAGCCTAGTAATTATGCTGGTGATAGAAGAAGACCTAAAGTTGCATTTCATAAATGTTTGTGCGAAATGCATGCAAAAATACTTATTGTAAACTTGGATTATATAAAATACAAATTTGTGCTAAATGATATAGTGTTAAACCTGTGTGACAAAGAATGATAACCTATTGTTTGCGCTTATTGCAAATGTTGGTGTCTGTATTAGATTAACGATGCATTCCTGTAGATGATACTACTGTGATGTCATAGTCAAAATTGGTACCTTTTTGGCAAACTTTGGTGTGGTTTGATTTGTGCGGTGGTGGTGAAGATCTGGGGGTGTTAAGATGAGTAAGGCAAATTTAGAAATTGTCATGCATATGCTCAAATGGGAGTCAAATTTAAGATGACTTTGTATTTTTATTATGTAATTTTTTAATAAATAAATAATTAATTGATGTAATTAAATTGGCTCTTAATCATCTTAATCATCTTAAGGGAAATTTAGGTATCCTCATGCATATGCTTATATGGGAGTCAAATTTAAGATGACTTTGTATTTTTATTATGTAATTCTTTAATAAATAAATAATTAATTGATGTAATTAATTGACTCTTAATCAGCTTAATCCGGAAGAATTTACCTATCCGGTGCCCCTGTCGGGGTCCCGACGGGGGATTGTGGCAAATAAGAATTTAATTTGCAAAAGATTGCATTAGGGTTAATGGATTAATCTAGTTATGTATTAGATTAGTTTATTGATGTAATTATATTGACTCTTAATCATGTCTGCATCCCAAGCCATGATTAAGGCGAATTTAGAAATTGTCATGCATATGCTCAAATGGGAGTCAAATTTAAGATGACTTTGTATTTTTATTATGTAATGCTTTAATAAATAAATAATTAATTGATGTAATTAATTGACTCTTAATCAGCTTAATCCGGAAGAATTTGCCTATCCGGTGCCCCTGTCGGGGCCCCGACGGGGATTGTGGCAAATAAGAATTTAATTTGCAAAAGATTGCATTAGGGTTAATGGATTAATCTAGTTATGTATTAGATTAGTTTAAAAGATTAAATAAATTAGCGGAAGAATTTGCCTATCCGGTGCAAATATTTGTGATTGTGACAAATAAGAATTTAATTTGCAAAAGATTGCATTAGGGTTAATGGATTAATCTAGTTATGTATTAAATTAGTTTAAAAGATTAAATAAATTAGCGGAAGAATTTGCCTATCCGGCGGTCCTGGGGAAGGATGCCGGGGGCCCGACGGTCCAGATCAGGGTGCCGACAAAAGATGCTTAGTCGAAGAAAACTATTGTGCAAATATCAGATTTGTGCAATTTTTTGCATGTGTATTGCTTATGGGAGTCAAATTTATAATGACTAGCACGAGCCATGCCTGGAGCTAAAAAATGCTTACTTGAAGAAAACTATTGTGCAAATTTAGGCGAATATTTGCCGATTAAAGGTTAGATGGTCCAGATGAGAACAAGATCCGTGCCAGATCGGGGTGCTGAACCCTCGCCAATGTGCGAATAATTGTGCAAATTAGAATTTAATTAAATTAGCCATGCCTGGGGCTAAAAATTGCTTAGTTGAAGAAAACTATTGTGCAAATTTTTGTTACTAAATGTGCGAATTCGTTGCAAATGTTGAAATTATCCGTGCCTGGAGCCAAAAGATGCTTAGTCGAAGAAAACTATTGTGCAAAATATCAGATTTGTGCAATTTTTTGCATGTGTATTGCTTATGAGAGTCAAATTTAAGATGACAATGTTATTTAAATGGGAGTTTTTTTTTATACAGAATTGGCTAATTCCTCCTACTTTTCTCAGAACTAAAGCGGGGTCTAAGTTAGGTTATTCTTTAAGCTCTACATATCTCTCCTAGGTCGCATCTTCAAGCGAAATCTTTAACATTAAGCAAGTCTAGCTAGCATATTTTATCGAAGAATGTTTGAGAATGGAGCTCGCTATCTGTGAAAATTGAAGACCAATATTTAATTTCGAACGCGTTTTAAACCCCGCGAAGAGTCCAGGCTTTATATTTAGCGATAGCTTTAACTTAGCCATTGTATGGTTTGTAATTTAGGCTCTGGTATACAATTTACGATAGCTAAATATTGATCCAAATTGTTCCTTAACGTTAAATAAAGTAGCCTTATACTCCAATGGTATTAATCCTCTCCGCTGGGTAAACACTGATCAGCAATTTAAGACTATTAGTTTAACAAAACAAATCAATGATAAAGATTCAAATAATGAAAGACATTTTTCAAACATTAAAATACGCCTTTGTTGAAATATTTAAGTAAATTCCCCCTCGCCCCCCGCCCCGGGCTATCCCCAATGCTACGAGTATGGTAGTCTCAGAAGTGACCTTAATTTGTCTGTACCTCCGGTTTATTATATTACTACTTTTGGCGATCAGTTCTCAATCTGCAAACAATTAAAGCTAAATGTGAAAGCTACCTAATTTATTATCTAGTTTCTCTTCTTGATAGTCAGGTGACCTACCCTGTTATAAAATCGGTTTTCTTTTTTATTATTGTCTCCCAACAAAGGTATTGCAAGATGCAATTAAATATAAAACAGCAGATATGTTGCAGATTTTTGGTTCAAATTGGCGCATATGGAAGTTTCACAGCTTATTAACGAAAATTATATTTTCATATTGATTAATTATTAATATAACATAAAATCCTTACACTACTTTAAGAAATATATTCGAATTTAAGTTTAAGGGAATTAACAGATGTAGTCTTTAAAAATTTGCACTTTGCTACATAATTACAGATACTCGCGTGGTATAATTAAAGATGGCACAGTAGATGTCAAAGATGAACTTATCGTGTAAGGTTCTAGAGTTGCCAAGATGACTAAGAGTCTGAAGTAGGAGGTGCACCAAAGTAGGTTTATGGATCCATGATCCTTCTAAACAAGAGGCAGGGAGTTCAACAAAGCATTATTGCTTTAACTTTCTGTTTAAACAAAATTTTTATTTGAGCCAGAAACTTTAGAACTTACACTGCTCATAGCCATATGTTATTCCAATAGGTTTACGATATTTCCATTTCATTGTCATGATATTTGATTATTCTTGTGAAACTTCTCTTCTACTACACCGTATTTCCTCCAAGTACTGTATGTTTTTATATTTGAATGTCAACTTCCGTTCGAGTTAGATGCTTAACATGTATCTAGATAACAGAAAATCAAGTGTGGGACTTAATGATTTCATAATTTGTTAGGTATGTCGTAGTTCTTCCATTGGATATTAATCAAATTCAGCATTGTTGTTCCATTCAATGACAAATGTACTATACACACCTACAATTCTTTAATTAACCCCATATATTTGATTACAATCCGTTTACGGAGATAAATCGGAAATTTATTCACAATTAAGTAATCTATATATGTGTATTAGAAGTGTGTGGGTTTCCGTTAGAAGTTTTTTTCTGGCGTGCTCACTTTTTTTTAGAATGTTTAATCTCAATGCAAAGTGCTTACTCCAGAGTTAATTTACAATTTTTTCAACAAAAACTTTTATTCGAGATTTCTGTTTTGAACTGAGTACTTGTTTTACAGGTTAAGATCTTCTCCAAGACTTTGAACGCGTGCAATACATTTTCTAATGAAATCTTGACCCGTGAATTGGTGGCATAAATTATACCCATTAGACAATAATTGTGTTCTTAATCATTATTATTTTAATTTATTTACCTATTATCAACACCGTACATTTGATATCGGTTAGTAATTTCTTTGGGAACGTCCACTTTGCTTTCACTAAGACCAGAATATTTAACCCCTTGCACCTATTCCAAGAGCATACAATTCAATATTTTCCTTATTTCCAGCTCTCATCACTTTAGCTACTATGAGTTTACCAACATCTTTTATATTTGTTTCGTTCTCATCGTCTCATGTTATAATACATTGGGCCTTGGAGCTCATAAGTTTTATCCACAACCACCCCAGTAGTTCTTTTTAAGTATACTGAACATTTTTTCTAATGTTTTACTCGCGTACATACCGTCGAGCGCTGTTCGGACTGCTGCGATACGCTCAAATGGACCATTTTAAAAATATTTGAATGCGAATGAAATGAACTCCTAAATTATCATAATTCTATGAATTCCCTTCAGTGATAAATATTTTTTCTTAGAGATTGAACAACGAGTGGTACTTCTTTTTTATTCATTTTAAGAGAAACCGTATTTGTTTAAACATCTATACAGGGTGTCCACTTTTTGATTGCACACCATAGAGATTTCCTGTACCATAAAAGATACAGTGGTGGTTAAATTAGATAAAAGTTACCTACTTATGCGGGTATTCCATAGCCAACCTTGAATTACAATTGCCATTCGTAGATAGCTAGATATAGCCTAAAATAGATATTTTGTCATATTTAATTTTCCTTAATAACTTTGTTGTTTTTTTAGTTAAAATGATAAAATTTGGAATGGTATGATAAGGCCCAATTCTCCATTTAATGGCTGTATACAAATTTTTCCAAATTCGTCAGTTTCATCTGTGCGATAGCCAACATTTTTTTCTTATAACCGCCATATTGCAGCAACGTATAGAAAGAATTATTACAATTTCAACCATATAAAACATTTACTATTACTTTTAAAAATAACATTGTAAGACACAAAACTGTTTTTATAAGAAACTAACCTACTAATAATAATAATAAAAGTTAACTACCACAATATGAAGCTACAGCAATGTTCAAATTGTTCACCGTGCTGTTCCACACAAGCGAACCCTCTTGTCCATCTGTGCATTAGCATTTGACATGAAACCTTGATCAACTGACTCTAATGCACTTTTCATTTTCTGTTGTAGGTGTTGAATACTATTCGACGAAGTATTATAAGCGGTATTTTTTTACATCTTCTCATAGAAAAAAATCCAGAGGGTACATGCCAAGTAAACGAGGTGGCCATGAAATAGCACCATTCTTTACAATCCAATGTTGACAAAATCGCTCATTTAAATAGTCCGTCACTAACCTGTAGTTATGGGGTGGTGCACTATCTTGTTGAAACCAGCGTAAATTTCTGAGTACTTCTAATGGTAGCTCATCTAAAAATTCCTCAAGAGCATTAATTAGAAAATCCAAACATTTCTCACAGTCTAAACTCCCATGGATGAAATATGGGCCTGTTATTCGGTCACCAAAAATTCCACATCATACATTCACAGAAAAGCGAACTTAATTCTTTACTTACTGGAACAAATGTGGATTTTCTGTAGAATAGTGGTGCTTATTTCTCTGATTGAACATTCTACAATTTGTAAATATAGATTCATCGGTTCAAAGAATTTTATTTGCAAACTGTGGATGAATGTCTAATTACCATTCACAAAATATCAATCTTCCTTCCTAATCTCCTACATGAAGTTTTTGTACTGGCAAGTATTTGCAGTTATGGTATTTTGGCCTCTAAATAATTTGTTTAACGCACTTTTGGAAATATTGCAATCACGTGCAAAAGATCTACACGATCCAGTAGGGGTAACATGTAAATGTGCTAATACATTAATGTCGGTATTTGCTTCTACCTGTTTGTGATAGTTACCGCTTGATTTGTTAACAAAGCCGCAGTCGGACATGTTTTTCCACATTCTGTAAAACAATGTACGGTTTGGTTGGTTTCGTTTAGGGTATATATTGTAGCGGGCTACTACTACCGCGTTTCTCTAATTTAAAACAAGTAATAAGAAGAGTCTTTATTACTCACTGTTCACAAGTCTAATTAACAGTAGATGTCTTATTTATATATGTTTTTAGTCTAATTAACAACGAAGCATTATCACACTGATAAATTCACAAGCACTAATATCTTCTTGAACTAACTTCTTTACCATAGGTCCATTAACAACACTAACACAACTATTTATTTATTACACTTTTGTCTATTTATGTATTCTACAAGCTGCATGTACACTAGACACGTGCACTTAACATTTATGTTTACTCCTGGACTTCCAAAAGCTCAACTATTGTACTATACACGATATAATTTATGTTCGACATTCTGATATAGACTAACTCTATACTTCATCATCGGTCTTATTTATCCGTGAATTAAAAAGGATGACTCATCCTCCAGTAATTGCCAGAAGCTTCTCGGTCCATGGCGAATATGCAGTGTCTGCGGCGCTTGTGTGTTTGACGGGTTGCCTAATAGTAGCTCGCAACAATATTATACTTGCGGGCGGGCTCTAGAATTTCTGTAGTTTTTTATATATAAATCGTACATGTCTTTTTTTCATGTATCGAGTACTGCACTATATTTTAACTAAATTCTAATTTAAAAACTAATATCAACAAAACTCTTTATTGAAATCAATATCAACGCACTAAGCTCCATATACACCTATCTACTTCATTTTAAATCGAAAAGCAAATTTAACTTAAATGATCACATCACTTAATAAAACTCAACATAAACACACACACACACACACTTTTACACACACACACACACCACACACACACACACACACACACTCACACTCACACACGCTCGCATATGTATATATGTGTATATATATATGTACATAGACATACATGCATACATAAAAAAAAATATCTAAATTTAAGTCGACTTACAAAAGAAATAGTAACATCTAGAAGGTTGTCTCAACAACTGTCAAAATTATATAGGAATTTGTCAGTTTGTAACTTTCAAACTTAAATAAGAATATCACATTATTTTTGTTAAAAGCTTTATACATCACACTATTAATTTATATTTATGAATTTTATTTATATCAACGATTCTATTTTAAAAAACCTCACATTAGTAAGTATTTGATTATTGTATGCCCTAATAACGTTTCAAAATTTTTAGTATTCTTGATAAAGGTTTAAAATTAAAAAAAAACGAAAGCTTGAATTTATAATAAAGAGTTTAATTCATTAACCAGCAGACCTAATAGCCTGTTATTATAGATACTTTATTTTATATACATATATATATATATATATATATATATATATATATATAAGGCATAACATATGTATATATATATATATATATATATATATATATATATATATTGTAATGTCAGTAGGGGTTAAAAGGGTTCTAAGGGTTGTTTTGTTGAAGGTAGTGTATGCCAAATGAAGTAAGCTAAATATCAGATCCCTTAATTAAAAATTTATGTTTGCCGTACTTTACATACGTTAAAGTATTTGAAATATTAATCAAAATGTAAGTGCCAAAACGTAAAAACAATGACTTGATGACGTGATAAAACACACAGTATTCAAGGTTTTACACTGAGTTGTATGTTGAATAGGCCATAGAACGTACATTTGCCAATCCAGAAACCGGATGCGTCTGTAGTACACTATTCACCACGCAGATCCAGGTGTATATGTGTATCAGTTTGGCATTTATTTTATTAGAATCAACCTTTGGAAGAACATGTAATCTCAAAATTATAAGTAATACCATTGTCAAATGTGATTGAAGGGTTGTGCGATATTTAGGACCAATGATTGAATATTATGTATAGAAAAGGGAAAGTGCAAAAGACAAAGTCTAAGGTATTAGTGACACGAACTTAGTGAGAAGACGTTATTGGATGGTTTTTATATACGATGTAATAAAAAGTGGGCATATTCATTGTAATTATCACCTAGGATAAGTAAACAAGGGTGTCGATTTCGAAATAATTTTGTAAAAGACGTGTTTATAAACTGTGCTAAATTGTTTGAATATTTTTTCTGAAGATTAATAAATGAGTTTGAAAGCGTACGAGTTTAATTTATAAAGAAAGAGTAAGGATAAGCAGCAGTGAATAAGTAATAGCAACGAAGAGTAACAAGTTTAAGAGTGGAATTAGTGCGACAGCACACCGGCGGAACATAAGTGGATATTGGAACGAGATTTATATAGGCAGAAAGCATCGAATAGGATTTATAAGTTTGAAGAAGAGATTATTAGGATTGAATTGGATATGGTTTTGATGTATAGCAGGATATTGAGTGGTAAATAGGAGTATTGATTTGGAACGAGCGGATTAAAAGGAGGAAGTATTGATTTCGGTAACGAGAGGATTAAGAAAGCAGCGATTTAGAACGAGAGGAGCAAGAGTATAAGACAGCATTTAAGAAGCAAGAGGATTCGTACGAGATACAGAAGATACACCGGAAGAATTAGCGCAGGGGAAGTAAATACAATAGGTTATTCAAAATTCTAAATTTGGGTACATTTATTTTAGATTTGGGAGCATCAAAATTAGTTCAACGATACCTGGAGTCTAGACGGCAGTGTTCAGAGTGATAGTGCAGACCTTGTAAAGACGTATACGGCGAATAGGATTTTGAGCCAGCATTCATAGAGGCCGATAACGAAGTATAGAACAGGTGAGTACTGTGTGATATAACGTCAAAGTCAGAAATTTGTAATAGTAATTAATTTGGCACAAGGCAACGTGGATCATATATAAATTTGGCATATACCAGCGTAAAATTATAAAAGGTACTAAAACAAAAGATAGAGCAGTTTGGTTGGGCATTGCACATCTACTTACCACTGAACTCACGGTAAGTAGGTGGATACCCTGGGAAGTAAGAGTTTTCAAATAGTCGAGGCATATTTAACACAGTTTTGATTCATAAACCAACCAAACGTTGCTAAAGCACGTAACATAAAACAAATACTTGCACATTATATGAAACTAATTAAATTAAAATAAGAAAAGGCTCGACGGGGTTGAGCATATAAATATAAAAAAAGACGGGGATAGCAGAAGAATATATATATATATATATACATATATATATATATATATATATATACAGGGTGAGTTTTTAGTGTGGCAACGGTCGATAATTCCGTTATTGTAAAAGCTACGCAAACCAAATTTGGAGGCATATTAGACATGCTTAAAGTGCACATGTTAAAAATATTTGTAAGCATACAGGGTGTTTCATAATTCCAGGGCATAATAAACTTACATCAGGTGCGATATTTAATTTGCCAGGCCCATGCCTAGCGTCAAAGGTAAATTGAGAGATACGCAAGTTACATCTTGCCAAACGACTTACGGGTTGTTTTAAGTTATTTGGCCACGTGAGGAGGCATATTAGGCATACCTAAAGTGCATATTTTAAAAATATTTGGAAGCATACAGGGTGTTTCATAATTCCAGAGCATATTAAACTTATATGTTTTTAAATGGAACATCCTATATATTATTACATTTTGGAAAGCCCATGAAAGAGCTTTAATTTGATATCAAATTGTATCTATCTATTCCTTTTAGTTTTGAGATATTCAACTGTTTTTAAAAAAAATGGTCCTGATTAGATACATTGCCACTGCACTAATACACAACTTATGTTAATTTTCAAGATGCAGAAAATTTTACTATATACCATATTATATTTGTAAATATCACACTTTTGAAATTTCTTCACAGTATACAGGGTGTGTCAGGTTTCGCAAAATGCAATTTTTATTTTTTTTTTAAATGGCACCCTACCAATTTTATTGCTACAATGGATAGTTCATTAGGTGTCCTTTTATTTTTGTTAAGAATTCTCTATACCTAAATCCGTTACTTACTGAGATATTTTTGATTTTCTTCAAATTTTATGAATGTTTTTAATTTACATAACTAAAAATAACTTACTATTGGAGAATATTATAAAACAATTAATACATTTTGATTAACAATCAACTACACTGATCCAATAACAATTTTTACTAAAGATATAACAACCTACAATAATACGCTATCAACAGAATTCTGCCAGATCAACAATATGCATTTTATAGAAAATATTCAAACACGAATTGAAAAAATAACAATTACAATTAAAATGTCATTTAGGATAATTAATTTTAGTGTGTTGTCATTTAACACATTATCAGTTCTGTTTTAAATGTAATCTTTGAAGGAGTTTTCAAAATGAATTTTACCGTGGAACAACAAATAGATACGATTTGGAAATTAGGAGAAAGTTTAAAAAATTGCCTACTTGCAACAAAAATATACCGAGAGATATCCTGTTAAATGACAACACACTACAATTAATAAACCTAAATGACGTTATAATTGTAATTGTTATTTTTTTCAAAGCCTGCCTGATTTCCTGCTTGAACATTTTCTATAAAATGCATATTGTTGATCTGGCAGAATTCTGTTGATAGCGTATTATTGTAGGTTGTTATATCTTTAGTGAAAATTGTTATTGGATAAGTGTAGTTAATTGTTAATCAAAATGTATTAATTCTTTTATAATATTCTTCAATAGTAAGTTATTTTTAGATATGTAAATTAAAAACATTCATAAAATTTGAAGAAAATCAAAAATATCTCAGAAAGTAATGGATTTAGGTATAGAGAATGCTTAACAAAAATAAAAGGACACTTAATGAACTATCCATTGTAGCAATAAAATTGGTAAAGTTAAAGTGCCATTAAAAAAAATTTAAAAAAATGCATTTTGCGAAACCTGACACACCCTGTATACTGTGAAGAAATTTTAAAAGTGTGATATTTACAAATATACTATGGTATATAGTAAAATTTTGTGCATCTTGGAAATTAACATAAGTTGTGTATTAGTGCAGTGGCAATGTATCTAATCAGGGCCATTTTTTCTAAAAACAGTTGAATAACTCAAAAACTAAAAAGAATAGATAGATACAATTTGACATCAAATTAAAGCTCTTTTTATGGGCTTTCCAAAAATGTAATAATATATAGGGTGTTCCATTTAAAAAAATATAAGTTTAATATGCCCTGGAATTATGAAACACCCTGTATGCTTACAAATATTTTTAAAATGTGCACTTTAAGCATGTCTAATATGCCTCCAAATTTAGTTTGCGTAGCTTTTACAATAACGGAGTTATCGACCGTTGCCACACTAAAAACTCACCCTGTATATAAAAAAAGATGTTTCCGTAAACAAACTCTTATGAAAATAACAAAAGCTTATTGACCAATACAAATCGGGCTAGTAGTAGTTAATAAAACATTAGCTTTATTACTTTACAGGGGAGGAAACATCCACTGACCGACGGTTTTGGCTTTGTATAGCCTCATCAGAGCAGATTAGTTTTCAACCCTATAAAGTAATCGAAGCTATTATACTGATATAATTTCAAAACAATCTCTGTACAAAGGCAAAAGTAAATAAAACCGTCATCAGTTGATAAAACACCAATACTACTAAGTGTGGAAGTACGGAATTGAATCGAACCTACATAGTAGATTCTATAGATGACTATAAAAGTACATCTGGCCTTTGAGATTTGCGAAATGTTACAGCAAAATTTATTTGCAAACGCAATATACCTTCTCGTGGCGACACCCGGGTTCATGTCCCAAAGGCAATTCAAATAATAAAAGACAAGTTATTTGAAGTCCGCAATAAGAAATTGTGTAGAACAATATATAAAATAAGATATATCCGTAAACAAACTCTTATGAAAATAATAAAAGCTTATTGACGAATACAAATCGGGCTAGTAGTATGGACTGCAAATAACTTGTCTTTTATTATTTTCTAATATGTGTATTTGGTTGTACTAGTTCATATGTTTTACATTTATTTAACTCAACGGTAGCAATTTTTATTTATGCTTAGGGTCGCATGCTACTTTGGTCCGCGACTAACTAATGTATAATCGAATACTTAGATAATTAGTACAATTTACAATAGAAAGTAGGATGCAAAAGAAAATAGTATGGAAATCGAAAAAAATTTAAATACAACAATCAGACAGCATTGGAGATGTTAATAGAAGTTTGAGGAAATAAAAGGAATAACTCGGTATAGGAAAGGATCTAGGACTGACCTTAATCATGTTTAGAATAAACATACAATAGTGTGTTTTCAAGTAGATTTATTATAGTCTAATTTTGAAACACCACGAAATCCTTGTAATGATGATTATAAAAACTTATGTGCAAATAACTACAAAGTGCAACTACTCTATGTTTAAAGCAATTTGTTTTATGTACCTCTTCAAATGGATTTCTAAATTAATGGATATCCACTTTTTATTCTTAAGGAAAAGTATGAAGTATATGAAATTTAAGTTTTTACGGTTTCCAATGTTACATTTATCAAGTGAAATATTTTAAAATAGAAAGGGGAATTCTAAAACACTGATAGTTAATTCCGTTGACAACGGAAAACGACAATGATTTAGCTTTATCTAATCAACTCTGTAATTATTTTATTTTAACCGTAGCGGAAATTTTATTGATAAAGCGCTATAAAAGCGAAATAATTACACGAGGCATTAAAATTAACAAACATGCATTACTTCTGGTTATCAATATTTTGTGCGGTGTGTGCCTCAGTAAAATGTGCACCGTTGTTCGAGGACACGAAAGGTTAGTATATGATTTAAGTTTTTCGATACATAGTCCGTTTAGTATGATTGCTTGAACTTATTAGAAAAACATTTATATAATTTTAATTCCCACACGATGTACATGACGTTTCTCTACAGAAACCGCTGATTACTAAAGAGATCAACGTTTCAGATATCTTATCATCGGTACATCGATTTTTCATAATTAATTATTCAAAATATAACAAGTTAACGAAAGACGCCGACCTTTAATGCTAAAATATTAGTTAATTGTGTTTGTAATCAATTGTTTGGCAAACGCCAAGCACTTTCGCTTTCAGGAAATCCCCTAAAAGCTTATCTGGACAACTTTATTATCTTTCAGAATAAACAATGAAATGTAGAAACTTTGCCTAAAAGTAGTTGAAATCTTCTTAAAATAGTATTTTAAATGGTTTCTGACGCAAGCGATCCAAAATATGTTTAATCTCAGCAAAAGAACTGTTACTGCATTTCCTTTAGAATTAGTAATAATAGACGTAAATTGATTACTAAAAATGTAGTAAAAATACTGAACGTTTATTACATACATTAATTGTTATACCTTCAATAATAAAAAATAGCGAAAAATTTTGTTTTACGAAATTGATGATTATTCAATATTCATTTACAAAAACCTGCAACAATGGTTAAGAAATTATGGGGCCCTGAATTGATCCCTTTTAGATTGCAATTAAAAAGAAACATTTGAAAACATTTATAACTAGTTCAGGAAAGATCAGTTATTGAGCAGGTTGTTGGTAGTAAATGCTTTGTAGAAAAATTGGGGTTTGCAATAATTTTGGATAGCACAAGTGCAATGTTAGTGTCGTCGCCATATTAAGTGGCCAAATGCTTCGTTCTTTTAAAATTATTCGTCCTGTTTGTTAATCCTAATCTTTTATATATGAACTTGTAACATTCGAGCCTTCTATTAAATATATCTGCTCTACCATACAGGCGGCAGAGCCTCGATAGATTACGAGGGGTTCCTGTTTGATGGTCAAGCCCAGGGTAAAAGGATGTTGAATGGCTTTGAGAAAAAAAGTATCCCTCTAAAGAGTTCTTCCAGCCAGCTAAGTCTCTTCAACTTAGGGCAGAGCTATGAGCTAGGGTCGTAGGATAGTATACGAAAAAACAAGAGGAATTTTATTGGACGCCACCGTATCTTAATGAGTGTTTTATAAGAAATTATTCGAAGATCAGATACGGAAATCTTCGAAAGAGAGAAAAAATTTACAAGCAACATATACAAAAATACTTACTGTGGTCTCTGCAACCAGGAATAGGAACGACGATCTCGTGCTATCTGAAAATTTAATCACACCTAAACATTTTCCAATTAGGGGTTCATGAGAGCCTAGTCACTTTATCACAAAAATAATTATATGTAAATCACTAATCAAAATTATACCTTAAAGAAAACTTTTAACTTTAACACCAATAATACCTCCTTCAGTACTAAAGCTTCTAAATTATAAACAGTTTGCTTCTGTAGGACAAGCACTGCTGACTTCAAAGAAAGAAAATTTTGAGACAACTTAAAATTTTTTCTATTAATTTTGTTTTTAAAAAAATATTTATATATACATTGTTTATACAACTTATTTATACGGAGACTTTCGAAACAGTTCCGTTTTCACTATTTAATATTAATATCTAAGCATTCTTAGAATATCGTTTTATTAAATGCCTAAATTATCTTAGCTTTCTGTAAGAAATATGTTACTTTACTTTACGTTACAATGACTTCAGGTTACTTGAATAGGATCCTTTACAGTTCACAAAAAAATTTACATATTCAAAAGTAATTTTTCAGGTTATGGTTACACATTCTTAATAACAATGTGTAATAAAATCAAAGGTCAAAGAAAAGTACTTATTGTCGACATTGAATTATACATCATGTGTATTATCACCATGTGTTATACATTATAATTCGGCAAACAATTCTTATCATATCACATGTTCGTTAAAGCAAACCCTTTAATACAACTTTGTAACTTTAAACATAATATTATACAAAGATCTTAAAAATGTTAAGGTCAATTATGCCTTATTCAAATACTAAATTTTTAAATTAAATTTTTAAATGTAACAAATTAATTGAACTATGAACTTTAGCAAAATTTTGAGAATTAATTTTAAACAAACTCAGGTATAACTTCTTCAAAAATTAATCTGAGCATTTTAATTGAAAGTTTCTTGAAAAAAACATAAGAATAAAAATGGAGGATGACTCACCGCTAACCATCTGCTATATCTGCGTCCTTACTCTTATAGTTGAGAGTAGCTGACACAAGGCTCCAGATTTAACCTTCATATTAACCAATAACATGTGCGGGTTTCTACATTCCTGCCTAGTAACAATTGAAACTGCTTCTAACTTTAGTGTATACTTTATCATTAACGATTGGATACTTTACAATACTTAAATTTCCATAACTTCTTTACTTGTAACTTGACTTTAATATTTTAAAATTCGGAATTATAATTATCTCCATATTTAATGATAGGTAGTTTAATCCTTAAAACGCTAAACAAAAAAAAAAGAATAAAAACTTGAAGAGCTTAAAGAACTCCAAGAACTTGCGCTAAAATGAAACAAAAGAATAAAAATTTGGGGTAAGCTTGTGCAATACTTTCTTACCGTAAAAAGATATCCACAACCATTTTAGCTATTACCAAAACTAACTTATGGAACATGTTGACTCCACTTAAATAATTGCTAAGGCGGCATGTTTGATTAAAAACTTGCAAGCCCCCAAAAATACGTGTCTACGGACTACATATGATATTAAAATGGCTTATCCCACGAGGCAACCAAAATTATACTAGTATGTGCGGGGAAGGAGGATATTGAAACAAGATACAAACAACTAGAAGTCACTTGAAGTGTACTTTTGCTATTCTAATGTAGAGGGCGTACTATGTATGAATTTTATAATAAAAGGTTTCAATAGAAATTTAACATTTATTGATTAGGTGTATCGAACAAAACTTGTGTATTTGAATGACAGAAAATCGAAATTGTTACAAACTAATTAGGGAAGAAGTACTTTAGGGTAGAACTAACACTATATAAAAATGAAAGTTAGGAACAGAAAGAAACAAGCAATATTAAACCTAAGATGTGATGTTGTATTGTGTGTTTTCAAATAAAACATGTAATAAATTAATTGTTGAAAATTTTATAAGTAATTAATAAGATAAAAGCTAATATATTTCATAAAAATTAATTAGAAAAAACAAAGATATAAGAACATCCTTATGTTAGTAGAAGCTTTAGAAAATTAAAAATACAAAAAATTAAGTAGTTTAAGTAGTTAATTAAAACAGTAAAATATATAAGCGGACTTTTTGCTTTATGAGCAATATCACAATTGGTATTTCAATATTTCTACTATTTTTTTGTAGCTGCCGATTAACTCCTTGCCGCATGTTACATATTGTTGTAAAAACTCGGAGCTATTTTAATAGTAACCTGTTGTTCCTTGAGGCGTTGAAAATTAAATATAAAGTACATGACAAAAATTAATTTAAGTAGGTACACTTATATAGCACGCCTTCTTTTGCTAGATGTACAGAGATTCAAAGTCTATCCAAAAGGATATAAATAGACTTCATAATGTTGTACAAATTGCAGTTAGATGTAATATGGAAATGAACAACAGAGCTATATGATTACATAGAAAGTATTTTTATTAAAAGGAAGCAAAAGTTACTAAAAATACCGTCCAATTTTTTTAAACGTTTTTATAGAGTATCATCTATAGAACTTGTTAAGATTTATCCATTATTTATAGGTTAATATAAGTGTTTTGCAATTTCTTTCTGTTATAGTCTTTATAATTGCATTTTTGCTTTCGGTATTCAAAGTGTTGATCGTTAGTTGGTTTTGTTGCAGTAGTTATATTGGTTCATAAATACCTTCAATCTATTACATATTTAACTTAAAGTGCTTGTAGAGTCAGAAAAATTGCACGAAAATATCATTTGTTATACAAATTTGAGAAATTCTAACACACATTGTAAAATTACAACTGGTTCAAACTCAACATGTGGAATTTATTTCTACGATATGTCGTTTTACTATATGGAACTCCACAATTACAGTCAATGTAATTTCTTAAATCATGCATGTATATTATGTTCGTTTTTAGAATTGTGCACTTAGTGAAATTTAACTTTATAACGAAAATAATGCAAGATGAGATAAAAGCAATTATTTTTAAAGTTATATAAAATTCAATAATATTCGGTTACAACCAGGCCCGTGTGGTATTAAAGTACGTCTAAGAGAATAATGACAAACGTTATAGATTAAGAAGTGTTTGCAATCACTATCAACTAAGAAAATTGCATTGGTTTTTCATGTACCACAGACTGAGTGGTTCATATGATCCCATTGTCAGAAATTACAGTATTAACGATACACATTTTACAAGGTATGAATATTTTTCAGATGATTCCATACTTCGACATCTTTTAATCTCTAAACGCTTGCCACGGACAACAGTAATAGTAATAAATACTACTAAGTAAATGAAACAGAAATGCAGAATTTGGTCTAAAATAAAGACTTTTCTAATGCAAGGTTAGTTTTATAGACGTTATATTTGTCTATGCAGATTAATCAGCATTAGGTGAAATGGACACTGGACCTATGACGATACTTTAAATTACACAGGCCAACAAATTTTGATTTTTTGAAAATTGATTTCGATCTGACATCTGATTTTGTATAACTTTGATCTGGTAAATTCAAATTTGAGTGTCATTTTGCCCTAACACGTAAGTTTTTTTATCAATGTTGAAAGTAAATTAATAAAAAGTTTCGACAAGGTAAATGCTACTTTTATACACAGCGACAGAAACAAATCACAAATAGTAAACTAAATTGAAAGAGTCTTAAACAATCTTTAATTTCTTTTTTTTTCAGAAGATCTTTCTCTCATGGATGAAAATCTTCGTTTACCGAATTTTCTTCTGTATTCCAAGACCGGATTGTCTCTTTTTATTGACCAGCAGTAATCAACCATCATTGAAACAGTCCACCGACTTTTGATACCTGCGTTCCATTTCTTTGATGTTTTGGTGAAACCTCTCATCTTGTTCCTCACTCTCATCACCAAGATTTTCAGGGAAGTAATCAAGATGCGAGTGTACAAACTGAACTTTTATGCTCATATTACATCCCAATTCCATAAATTTCTGTAGCATGTTTTTCACAATTTCCTTATAGTAAGGATCCTTGTTGTTTCCCAAGAAACCTTCAATTACATTAGCAAATGAAATCCAAGTATCTTTCTCAGTTTCGCTCATGGTATTAACAAATTCTTGATCTTTCGTTAATCTCCTTATTTGAGGACCGACAAAAATTCCTTCCTTTAATTTTGCATCTGAAATAGCGAGAAATTCACTACAAAGGTATTTGAAACAGTCTCCATCTTTATTTAAAGCTTTAACGTATTGCTTCATTAATGCTAGTTTAATATGCAGTGGACGCAACAAGATTTTTGTGGATCAACAAGATCTTGGTGCAGACCATTTTTTGTCCGAGAGTTAATTAATCTCTTCTTATCCAGTTGTTTTCCTTTCAATGTTGATGTCTACTTCGACTGTCCCACTCATACAAAAAACATGGGTACTTTGTATACCGTGACTGCTGTCCTAGTAGAAGTCCCACAATTTTCAAATCCCCACAAATTTTCCAACTATGATCATTGTATTTGATTTTTTCAGGCATTACTTTAAGATTTTCGTAGCTTTCCGTCATTTGTACAGAATCGATGAAAAACATTCCCATTGTGCAAGAGAACAGTTTTAAGGCTTCTTTTGGAAGAATCAATAAAAAGCATCCAATCATCGGGATTGTGTGTGCCCCCAAGTTTGTGTATCAGACTGGAAATGTCGGTGCAATAGACTAGACAACAACTTTTTCAAAATAGCCTAAATACTCGGACTCCCGTTTCCTAAAATACGAGATTTTAACGTCTTCTGCCAGTAAATTTCTATTTTGAAGTCTGGATGCTAAAATTTTTAAAACATTCTTTGGAAGACCTAAGTCTCTAACTAAGTCGTTAAATTCGGTCTTGGAAAATAACTGAATTTGCTTAGAAACGCTTGTTGTTTCACTGGTATCGGTAAAGTTGTTTGTATCAATTTCAGGTTCAGAACTGCTTGTAACATCTTCTTTGTTGGTTTCTCAGGTATTGCTACGTCTGTACCATGTGGCACTGGCCTAATTGCAGACGAGGTTCGGATAAATAATGTTTTCTAAATTTTTTGTGTTATATCCACGTACATTGCACATACAGAAATAACAGTCATCATGGTGATTTGTTGGCTCTCGTTATTGGTATTACAAAGGGAAGGGATTTCCTTGTTCTATTACTCCAATACCTTAAGGTCTCTTCACATATCTTACATAAAACATGTGGTGCCCAATATTTATCTTTATCACCAATCTTTACTTTAAAATACGCGTAGTATCGCTGTCTCAACAGTGATGTAATTTTACGTTTAAATTTGTTGTTCACAAAACAACCACACACAATCTGGATTATTTTGACAAAGTCTCACACGAATTTAACTGCAAAAGCCTACTAAACAATGACTGCCTAGATCGATCGCAAACAGCAATTTTTAGAACGTCATTTAATTTTAATTCGCAAATATTTAAAAAACCATAAATATGACACCTAGTAAATTTATTAAAAAATTTTGCGTGATGAAAACAAAGAAATGTTGATTCTTTATTAGATTAGCCACAAAACTTAAAAAAAATGAACAAATTCAAATCACAATTTTATTGTTGTCCTGTGTTATTCATCGATAATTTTAAAGACCTAGTCATACTCTAGCTGCGAATTGTTCAAAATAGGCGGAACCGATGACTGACGACAAAGAGTAATTAAACAATTAATTAGTTCTAATATTTGCTTGACAAAACTGAACCTGTATGGGGGTCTTAAACACCACCTGCTTTAACTACTAAAAATGATTCGCATAAGCATCGTTCAACGTACTGTATAAAAGAATCTTTAACACGTACCTGTTTTTCAGATTAAAAAATTAAAAGTCAAATATATTGATTAAAGGTCTAGAATATCTGTCAATTCATTTCCTTTAATATTAAAAAAGTATTATTTAAAAATATAAATTTTTAGGTACATTACTAACTTTGTTTTTATTTCTAGCATATTACTGGAGGAGCTATACAGGTTCAATTCCAAGTGATGCAATAGAAGGAGGAAAAACATCTGATGATATGCCGACGTACATTGGTCAAATATATCACGAAGGTGCTATCATACCTGCCGAAATTCGTCCCAATCAGACCAAAGTATATTTTGTTTGGAATGGACCAAAATTTGTGACAGAAAACATTAAGGTAAGCCAATCAATTTAAACATTCTTCACGCTACTAGTATTTGAATTTATCATAACACAGTAAGAGTAAGTACACGCTTTTCAAGATGAAACGCTGCCAAAGAACCCTGTTTTATATAAGAAAAGCAAGCTTAATAATTCCAAAATCAAGTAGTGTCAACAGTTACAGTAACCTGTAGCGCACTTGACAATAATTTAAAGATTGTTGTATTAATTCTGTGCTAAACTATTAAAGCTTAAGCTTCTTTATTTTTCTGTATGGATAGTAAATGTAGGATCCGATACAATTGGTGTATCGTTTAAGACAATGTTATACAGTAACTGCAATGTTTTTTGTACGGTTATATTTGTGAAACTGAAGTTCATTTTGGGACCAAAAATTAGAAAGAGGAATCAGTTACTAGAATAGAGATTAGGAAACTTGGCTAATTTTTGCATAATGTTATTTATCCTGGTTCTTGAAGGTATTTAAAAAATTTAAGACATGTATTTATTCTAAAATTTTGTGCGAAATTTACATTTCTTAAAATTTTTCGAACCGAAGGAACCTTTGTCAGATTCGACAGATTTAAAACCCAAAGTAACAAAATTTGGCTTTGACATGACTGTTTTTCCTGATTTTCGTAGGTTTTAAAAATACATGCATTTAATCTAGAATTTTCAAGCTGGTTTAAATCTTTCAAAATTTTTTCAATAAACGCAACTACTAAAATAATTAAGAATCAGATTTCGCCTTGTTCCTCAGAACTAAAGCAGGGTCTAAATTATGTTATTCTTTAAGCTCCACATATCTCTCCTAGGTCGCACTTATAACCGAAATCTTAAACATTTAAGCAAGTCTAGCTGGCATATTTTATCGCGGAATTTTTGAGAATGTAGCTCGCTATCTTTGAAAATTGAAGGCCAATATTTAATTTCGAACGTGTTTTAAACCCCGCGAAGAGTCCAGGTTGTATATTTAACAATAGCGTTAACTTATTGCCATTGTATGGTTTGTAATTTAGGCTTAGGTCTACAATTTACGATAGCTAAATATTGATCCAAATTGTTCCTGAACGTTAAATAAAGTAGCCTTATGCTCCAATGGTATTAATTCTCTCCGTTGGGTAAAAACTGGTCAGCAATTTAAGACTATTAGTTTAACAAAACACAATCGATGATAAAGATTCAAATAATGCAAGACATTTTTCAAACATTAAAATACGCCTTTGTTGAAATATTTAAATAAATTCCCCCTCGCCTCCGCCCCGGGCTAACACCGCATGCTACGAGTATGGTAGTCTCAGAAGTGACCTTAATTTGTCTGTACCTCCGGTTTATTATATTACTACTTTTGGCGATCAGTTCTCAATCTGCAAACAATTAAAGCTAAATGCGAAAGCTACCTAATTTATTATCTAGTTTCTCTTCTTGATAGTCAGGTGACCTACGCTGTTATAAAATCGGTTTTCTTTTTTATTATTGTCTCCCAACAAAGGTATTGCAAGATGCAATTAAATATAAAACAGCAGATATGTTGCAGATTTTTGGTTCAAATTGGCGCATATGGAAGTTTCACAGCTTATTAACGAAAATTATATTTTCATATTGATTAATTATTAATATAACATAAAATCCTTATACTACTTTAAGAAATATATTCGAATTTAAGTTTAAGGGAATTAACAGATGTAGTCTTTAAAAATTTGCACTTTGCTACATAATTACAGATACTCGCGTGGTATAATTAAAGATGGCACAGTAGATGTCAAAGATGAACTTATCGTGTAAGGTTCTAGAGTTGCCAAGATGACTAAGAGTCTGAAGTAGGAGGTGCACCAAAGTAGGTTTATGGATCCATGATCCTTCTAAACAAGAGGCAGGGAGTTCAACAAAGCATTATTGCTTTAACTTTCTGATTAAACAAAATTTTTATTTGAGCCAGAAACTTTAGAACTTACACTCTGCTCATAGCCTTATGTTATTCCAATAGGTTTACGATATTTCCATTTCATTGTCATGATATTTGATTATTCTTGTGAAACTTCTCTTCTACTACACCGTATTTCCTCCAAGTACTGTATGTTTTTATATTTGAATGTCAACTTCCGTTCGAGTTAGATGCTTAACATGTATCTAGATAACAGAAAATCAAGTGTGGGACTTAATGATTTCATAATTTGTTAGGTATGTCGTAGTTCTTCCATTGGATATTAATCAAATTCAGCATTGTTGTTCCATCCAATGACAAATGTACTATACACACCTACAATTCTTTAATTAACCCCATATATTTGATTACAATCCGTTTACGGAGATAAATCGGAAATTTATTCACAATTAAGTAATCTGTATATCTGTATTAGAAGTGTGTGGGTTTCCGTTAGAAGTTTTTTTCTGGGGTGCTCACTTTTTTTTAGAATGTTTAATCTCAATGCAAAGTGCTTACTCCAGAGTTAATTTACAATTTTTTCAACAAAAACTTTTATTCAAGATTTCTGTTTTGAACTGAGTACTTGTTTTACAGGTTAAGATCTTCTCCAAGACTTTGAACGCGTGCAATACATTTTCTAATGAAATCTTGACCCGTGAATTGATGGCATAAATTATACCCATTAGACAATAATTGTGTTCTTAATCATTATTATTTTAATTTATTTATCTATTATCAACACCGTACATTTGATATCGGTTAATAATTTCTTTGGGAACGTCCACTTTGCTTTCACTAAGACCAGAATATTTAACCCCTTGCACCTATTCCAAGAGCATACGATTCAATATCTTCCTTATTTCCAGCTCTCATCACTTTAGCTACTATGAGTTTACCAACATCTTTTATATTTGTTTCGTTCTCATCGTCTCATGTTATAATACATTGGGCCTTGGAGCTCATAAGTTTTATCCACAACCACCCCAGTAGTTCTTTTTAAGTATACTGAACATTTTTTCTAATGTTTTACTCGCGTACATACCGTCGAGCGCTGTTCGGACTGCTGCGATACGCTCAAATGGACCATTTTTAAAATATTTGAATGCGAATGAAATGAACTCCTAAATTATCATAATTCTATGAATTCCCTTCAGTGATAAATATTTTTTCTTAGAGATTGAACAACGAGTAGTACTTCTTTTTTATTCATTTTAAGAGAAACCATATTTGTTTAAACATCTATACAGGGTGTCCACTTTTTGATTGCACACCATAGAGATTTCCTGTACCATAAAAGATACAGTAGTGGTTAAATTAGATAAACGTTACCTACTTATGCGGGTATTCCATAGCCAACCTTGAATTACAATTGCCATTCGTAGATAGCTAGATATAGCCTAAAATAGATATTTTGTCATATTTAATTTTCCTTAATAACTTTGTTGTTTTTTCAGTTAAAATGATAAAATTTGGAATGGTATGATAAGGCCCAATTCTCCATTTAATGGCGGTATACAAATTTTTCCAAATTCGTCAGTTTCATCTGTGCGATAGCCAACATTTTTTTCTTATAACCGCCATATTGCAGCAACGTATAGAAAGAATTATTACAATTTCAACCATATAAAACATTTACTATTACTTTTTAAAAATAACATTGTAAGACACAAAAACTGTTTTTATAAGAAACTAACCTACTAATAATAATAATAAAAAGTTAACTACCACAATATGAAGCTACAGCAAATGTTCAAATTGTTCACCGTGCTGTTCCACACAAGCGAACCCTCTTGTCCATCTGTGCATTAGCATTTGACATGAAACCTTGATCAACTGACTCTAATGGACTTTTCATTTTCTGTTGTAGGTGTTGAATACTATTCGACGAAGTATTATAAACGGTATTTTTTTACATCTTCTCATAGAAAGCAATCCAGAGGGTTCATGCCAGGTAAACGAGGTGGCCATGAAATAGCACCATTCTTTACAATCCAATGTTGACAAAATCGCTCATTTAAATAGTCCGTCACTAACCTGTAGTTATGGGGTGGTGCACTATCTTGTTGAAACCAGCGTAAATTTCTGAGTACTTCTAATGGTAGCTCATCTAAAATTCCTCAAGAGCATTAGTTAGAAAATCCAAACATTTCTCACAGTCTAAACTCCCATGGATGAAATATGGGCCTGTTATTCGGTCACCAAAGAGTCCACATCATACATTCACAGAAAAGCGAACTTAATTCTTTACTTACTGGAACAAATGTGGATTTTCTGTAGAATAGTGGTGCTTATTTCTCTGATTGAACATTCTACAATTTGTAAATATAGATTCATCGGTTCAAAGAATTTTATTTGCAAACTGTGGATGATTGTCTAATTACCATTAACAAAATATCAATCTTCCTTCCTAATCTCCTACATGAAGTTTTTGTACTGGCAAGTATTTGCAGTCATGGTATTTTGGCCTCTAAATAATTTGTTTAATGCACTTTTGGAAATATTGCAATCACGTGCAAAAGATCTACACGATCCAGTAGGGGTAACATGTAAATGTGCTAATACATTAATGTCGGTATTTGCTTCTACCTGTTTGTGATATTTACCGCTTGATTTGTTAACAAAGCCGCAGTAGGACATGTTTTTACACATTTTGTAAAACAATGTACGGTTTGGTTGGCTTCGTTTAGGATACATATTGTAGCGGGCTACTACTACCGCGTTTCTCTAATTTAAAACAAGTAATAAGAAGAGTCTTTATTACTCACTGTTCACAAGTCTAATTAACAGTATATGTCTTATTTATATATGTTTTTAGTCTAATTAACAACGAAGCATTATCACACTTATAAATTTACAAGCACTAATATCTTCTTGAACTAACTTCTTTACCATAGGTCCATTAACAACACTAACACAACTATTTATTTATTTATTACACTTTTGTCTATTTATGTATTCTACAAGCTGCATGTACACTAGACACGTGCACTTAACATTTATGTTTACTCTTGGACTTCCAAAAGCTCAACTATTGTACTATACACGATATAATTTATGTTCGACATTCTGATATAGACTAACTCTGTACTTCATCATCGGTCTTATTTATCCGTGAATTAAAAAGGATGACTCATCCTCCAGTAATTGCCAGAAGCTTCTCGGTCCATGGCGAATATACAGTGTCTGCGGCGCTTGTGTGTTTGACGGGTTGCCTAATAGTAGCTCGCAACAATATTATACTTCCGGGCGGTCTCTAGAATTTCTGTAGCTTCTTATATATAAATCGTACATGTCTTTTTTTCATGTATCGAGTACTGCACCATATTTTAACTAAATTCTAATTTAAAAACTAATATCGACAAAACTCTTTATTGAAAACAATGAGTCAGTTTAGAACTAATTTTATTTGACAGCAACACACTGGATCTTTTTAAACAAAAACCGTTTTTATGTCTTATTAATGTTCTTTTTAAAAAGGAATAGTAAGTGTTTTATATGGTTGAAATTGTAATAATTCTTTCTAAAAATTCAATACGGCAGCCATGAGAAAAAAAGTTGACTATCGCACATAGGAAACTGACGAATTTGGAAAAACTTGTACACCACTATTAAATACAGAATTAGGCCCTATCATGCCATACCAAATTTAATCATTTTAACCGAAAAGACAATGAAGTTATTAAGGAAATTTGAATATCGCAAAATTTCTATTTTGGGCGATATCTAGCAATCTACGGATAATATTTGTAATTCAAGATTGTCTATGGAATACCCTCATAAGTAAGTAACTTTTGTCTAATTTAGCGAGCACTATATCTCTTATATTCAGGAAATCCCTATAGTGTGCAATTAAAAAGTGGACACCCTGTATACATTACACTAGTTGATAGACTATAATTAAACACGACAGAAACTACTGCGCATCGAACTATGTATAGGTACGAAGCAGTTAGGTAATTAACAAATCAATAGTTAAAACAAACGTGACCAACAATGTTTGATATGAGTTTTTAATACAAGATGTATACTCTTTAAGCTTAATATCTTAGTTTGGATAAAATTATATACTTTTGAGTATAAAAAATTGTAAACTAATACCTATCTATACATTTCAGATACTGTGCTCGCAGCATCCTGAACAATTTGAATGGATAAAAGCTAACGAAAAGAATTCCCAGTATCTTTGGTCAAAGCATATTGTTATGGGAGGATTTTTCGCGGGAGAAAATAAACCGTTTCTGATAGGAAGAATATCTCATCAAAACAAAGCACTTGTAGTTGGCGAAACAAGAATTAATGATAAAGAAATACGTATATGGTATACATACAACGGTGCAGAAATTGTTGTTGTTAATGAAGATATGGAACTTCTTTCATTCCATCCAAATCTAGCTAGTTCACAAAATCAATCTATAACAGACATTAAGCGGTCTAAAGTAGAAGGTGGATGCATGGAAAAGACGTTCAATGTTCATTTTAATTAATATATATATATATATATATATATATATATATATATATATATTATATATATATATATATATATATATATCGTATTGTTTCTTGATATTTAACTAAATACTATTAAGTACTTTTGGGAAACAGGTAATTTTTGTAAAATTATTTGTATTTTTATGCTAATATTATAACGCACTCCAGGTGTCTAAAAACCTTGGTCACACGTTCAATTATATTATTGTTATTAAACTATTTAAAAATATGACTTTTATTCTTTGCAATGTGTACTTTGAATAAAAGTAGAACATGCGATAGCAACGTGTGTGTGTCTGTATATATATATATATCGTATTGTTTCTTGATATATATATATATATATATATATATATATATATGCGTGTGTATATTGCTGTGATACTTCACCAGCTCCTACGATGGTTTTATTTATTTTTAGCCCCACGGTTGGGCATGCCATAAAATGCTGTGATATTTTATTATATTTAGCCCCACGACTTGGGCGTACATAAAATGGTGTGTCACTTTCCTTGCCACGATTCCTTAATGTAATATAATGCTCCCTTTATATTAATCAAGTACCTATAATGTGAAATGTTAAGTTATGAATTTTCTTTGCCTCAACTAGCTGATTCAATTAAATAAACCAATTCTACCATACACAATATAATGATTAAATATTTACAACCTTTTTAAAATCTTTTCCTTTTTCAGAATATTTACATATACCAGATTTAAGAAATTCAAGCCAGCAAAACGAACCTTTTGTTATATTTAGAGACCTTTTGAAACGTTTCAAGATGCCTATTACCTTTCATAAATTGATTAATGAAACTAATGTTTTGTTGACTCTTACATGCACCAAAATATTGAATTAAAACAGTTTTCAGTAATAAATTACATCAATATGGCTAACCTGGAATGGTCCCATAGTTTCTCTGCATCTCCCAAGAGTTTTCGTGCCCAGTCTGAATATTTAGAGTCAAATTTAAAAGTCGACATCAAATCAAAATGCCATCCAAATCGTTATTCAAAATCCCATAAGTTAATCCAATTTAAGATTCAATTTGTATATCAGTAAATAAAATGTTTTCCATCTCCGTAATTAACAAGACAGTAATAGAACATTTACCATGGAAGTAATTACTAAAGTAATTTAACAGGAGGTGATTAACCAGAGAATTTATCAGAGTAATAACCAGAGTAATAACCAGAGAATATACCAGAGTATTCTCCAGAGTAATCTCTAGAGTAATCTCCAGAGCCCTGTTTTATTTATGTTAAAAATTGTAATTTTTACTAAATTGTTGTTTACTTACGTCTATAATAGATCGGCTCACTTGCACAATTTTTACACTTTTTAAAATGATTTTCATTTACTTTCGTATGACTGGTTACGTAAATAATTTAGCACTTCTGGGTATCGTGGTAGCCCAGTTTAAAATGTATACTAAACTCGTCGCTCAATTGTTATCGTATTTATAGGCCTTACTTCTTGTTTTCTATTCGTTTATTCAGGTGTTGGGTCAACACCCTCTGCGTTTATCTTTTGTGTACTCCGGGAAATTTTATCAATTGTATAGTTACAATACTTGAATGAACGCTTAAATTGTCAGGTATTCATTTACATACCATGATGTTTAATTGAGAAATCTCACGAATTTCTGTTTATTAAGTCAGGTATTCATTGTTATTTGCTTATTCTAATCTAAACTGAAATAAATTTGGTGTTTGTTTATTTCCAAGTTAAATTGGATTTTTGAATAAATGTAATACTTTATGTCACGTACGATTTATTCAAATAATGCATAATTTTAGCCTACGTGTACGATGATATATTTAACGCACTTGTTAAATATTTATCAAGCCAATTCATATAGGTTTTCCGTTGATTTAATTTTGATTCATTTTGTTACGTTTTTAAATCTTATCTTTGCTTGTAACTACTCTTGGATATTTCTATTTCTTATGCGTTTAATCTCCTGTACTATTATGTACAGTGTGCTCTCAACTAACAATATGTATAGTGACCTATTTACTCTTATAATATCTGTAATTATGTGCTTTTGTTAACTGGAAGTTTTTTATTTATTCTACGATCCCTGTAACTTAACCTACCCTTAAACTACCCTATAATTATAGCAATATATATATATATATAAATATATATATATATATAACATATAAATATATATATATATATAAATATATATATATATATAAATATATATATATATAATATATATATATATATATATATAATATATAATATATGTAGGATTTAATCATTTTAAGGTAGAAGTAAGTTCTTCATTAGTCAGGTAGTTTATCGTTCATAACATGCGACGCCCTGTTGTGACATTCACGTTTAAATTCTACCAGCAGGAGCAAAACCAGTCAGTCGTTAGTAAAGAGGTTCAAGGGTAAGACGTGTAGCCCTGTGTCCCTGAAGACGAACATACCCAAGACAAGAACAGTGCGCTGGGTTTACAAAGTAATCATTATTAAAGACGTGAAAGACAATAATCGTGGCGCGTATTGTTATGTTTGCTTTTTTACAAATTATTATTAAAATCTATAATACTGTGAAACTTGTTCTTTGAGTATTTGATATTGCTGTTTTTTTACGTTATTTACGACGATTAAACTTTGTTAATCTCACCCGGAGGTAATTTATTTACAAGTTTATTATTTATCAGCCCCTAGACAACAAAAGAGGATCCCACACACACATATATATATACATATATATATATATATATATATATATATATATATATATATAAGTTATTTACTGTCCGCAATTAAGAATTTGTGTATAACAGAAGTAAAACTAAGATTTAAATGTAAATAAACTTTTATGAAAATAACAAAGGTTTATTCACCTATACAAATCGAGCTAATGGTTTTATAGTCATTTACAAAACAACAACTTATTATTTCATAAGGGAAAAAAACATTCACTGACCGGTTTCGGGATTTTAAGCCTCGTCAGAGCGAATTTAGTTTCTAACAACTCTATGAAGTAATCAAAGTTATTATACTGATATAAGTTCAAAGAAACCTCTGTACTATGGAAAAAGTAACTAATAGCGCCATTAGGTGGTAAACACTAACACTACTAAGCGTGGAAGAACAGAAGTTGATACTAAACTACATCGTAGTTTTAGATGATTATACAAGTATGTTCTGCTTTATATATATATATATATATATATATATATATATATATACATATAATTATGTGGTGTAACGACCTTGCAGATTATAAAATAAAGTATCTATAATAACAGGCTATTAGGTCTGTTGGTTAATGAATTAAACTCTTTATTATAAATTCAAGTTTTCGTTTTTTTTTATTTTTAAACCTTTATCAAGAATACTAAAAATTTTGAAACGTTATTAGGGCATACAATAATCAAATACTTACTAATGTGAGGTTTTTTAAAATAGAATCGTTGATATAAATAAAATTCATAAATATAAATTAATAGTGTGATGTATAAAGCTTTTAACAAAAATAATGTGATATTCTTATTTAAGTTTGAAAGTTACAAACTGACAAATTCCTATATAATTTTGACAGTTGTTGAGACAACCTTCTAGATGTTACTATTACTTTTGTAAGTCGACTGAAATTTAGATATTTTTTTGTATGTATGTATGTCTATATACATATATATATATATACACATATATACATATGCGAGCGTGTGTGAGTGTGAGTGTGTGTGTGTGTGTGTGTGTGTGTGTGTGTGTGTGTGTGTGTGTGTGTGTGTGTGTAAAAGTGTGTGTGTGTGTGTGTGTTTATGTTGAGTTTTATTAAGTGATGTGATCATTTAAGTTAAATTTGTTTTTCGATTTAAAATGAAGTAGATAGGTGTATATGGAGCTTAGTGCGTTGATATCAGTTTTTTTATTAATAGTGTTAGCGTTATTAGTTATTATTATTATTATTATTATTAGTTATTCCCAAACTAAAGTTTTCAATTCCATTTCTTAAAAAATTTGCTGACGATATAATAACAACTATACCAGAAGATAAAATTAACGAAACTCTCCAAATTTTCAATAGTTAGGACGATAAAATTAAATTTACCATTGAATTAGAAAATAACCGATCCGTCCCATTTCTTGACACTCTACTAATTAGAAAAAATGATAACACTATTATTTTAGACTGGTATCAGAAACCAACCAACTCCGGCAGATATCTAAATTATCATTCATATCATCAATACAAAATTAAAATAAATTTCATTCTAGGTGTAAAACATCGAATCAAAAAAATATGCGATCCATCTCTATATCAAAAAAATCTAGACAAACTATTTATAATTCTAAAAAACAATAGCTATCCCCAAAGCTAATAAAAGCCTTTTATACAATCATAAAGCACCAATAAACATAGACTTTTCTAATAAACACTCAAACAATAATACTGCGTCTTCTGCAAATATGCCTACATACCATATAATTCCTTACATCGAAAACTTACGTACAAAATTTGAAAACGTATTTAAAAAATTCAACATAAAAATTGCTAAACGAAACCTTTTAACTTTAAACAGTCTTTTTTCTAAATTAAAAGATAAAACACCATCCCTTCTACAACGGAATGTTGTATACCAAATAAATTGTTTGACTGCAATCTCACCTACATTGGCCAAAGCTCACAGCAATTAAAACAACGCCTAACTCAACATAAAAGTGACATTCGTGTTAAACCAAACGCTTGTGCTTTGACCATACACGCAAATACAAACAGACATAAAATAGATTTCGACAATCCTAAAATACTGCAAATTGAAAGTAAACGATACAAAGAGAATTCTTAGAAATGTGTTACATATTTAAAAACGCTAACACTATTAATAAAAAAACTGATATCAACGCACTAAGCTCCATATACACCTATCTACTTCATTTTAAATCGAAAAACAAATTTAACTTAAATGATCACATCACTTAATAAAACTCAACATAAACACACACACACACACACACACTTTTACACACACACACACACACACACCCACACACACACACACACACACACTCACACACGCTCGCATATGTATATATGTGTATATATATATATGTATATAGACATACATGCATACATAAAAAAAAATATCTAAATTTAAGTCGACTTACAAAAGAAATAGTAACATCTAGAAGGTTGTCTCAACAACTGTCAAAATTATATAGGAATTTGTCAGTTTGTAACTTTCAAACTTAAATAAGAATATCACATTATTTTTGTTAAAAGCTTTATACATCACACTATTAATTTATATTTATGAATTTTATTTATATCAACGATTCTATTTTAAAAAACCTCACATTAGTAAGTATTTGATTATTGTATGCCCTAATAACGTTTCAAAATTTTTAGTATTCTTGATAAAGGTTTAAAAATAAAAAAAAACGAAAGCTTGAATTTATAATAAAGAGTTTAATTCATTAACCAGCAGACCTAATAGCCTGTTATTATAGATACTTTATTTTATATACATATATATATATATATATATATATATATATATAAGGCATAACATATGTATATATATATTGTAATGTCAGTAGGGGTTAAAAGGGTTCTAAGGGTTGTTTTGTTGAAGGTAGTGTATGCCAAATGAAGTAAGCTAAATATCAGATCCCTTAATTAAAAATTTATGTTTGCCGTACTTTACATACGTTAAAGTATTTGAAATATTAATCAAAATGTAAGTGCCAAAACGTAAAAACAATGACTTGATGACGTGATAAAACACACAGTATTCAAGGTTTTACACTGAGTTGTATGTTGAATAGGCCATAGAACGTACATTTGCCAATCCAGAAACCGGATGCGTCTGTAGTACACTATTCACCACGCAGATCCAGGTGTATATGTGTATTAGTTTGGCATTTATTTTATTAGAATCAACCTTTGGAAGAACATGTAATCTCAAAATTATAAGTAATACCATTGTCAAATGTGATTGAAGGGTTGTGCGATATTTAGGACCAATGATTGAATATTATGTATAGAAAAGGGAAAGTGCAAAAGACAAAGTCTAAGGTATTAGTGACACGAACTTAGTGAGAAGACGTTATTGGATGGTTTTTATATACGATGTAATAAAAAGTGGGCATATTCATTGTAATTATCACCTAGGATAAGTAAACAAGGGTGTCGATTTCGAAATAATTTTGTAAAAATACGTGTTTATAAACTGTGCTAAATTGTTTGAATATTTTTTCTGAAGATTAATAAATGAGTTTGAAAGCGTACGAGTTTAATTTATAAAGAAAGAGTAAGGATAAGCAGCAGTGAATAAGTAATAGCAACGAAGAGTAACAAGTTTAAGAGTGGAATTAGTGCGACAGCACACCGGCGGAACATAAGTGGATATTGGAACGAGATTTATATAGGCAGAAAGCATCGAATAGGATTTATAAGTTTGAAGAAGAGATTATTAGGATTGAATTGGATATGGTTTTGATGTATAGCAGGACATTGAGTGGTAAATAGGAGTATTGATTTGGAACGAGCGGATTAAAAGGAGGAAGTATTGATTTCGGTAACGAGAGGATTAAGAAAGCAGCGATTTAGAACGAGAGGAGCAAGAGTATAAGACAGCATTTAAGAAGCAAGAGGATTCGTACGAGATACAGAAGATACACCGGAAGAATTAGCGCAGGGGAAGTAAATACAATAGGTTATTCAAAATTCTAAATTTGGGTACATTTATTTTAGATTTGGGAGCATCAAAATTAGTTCAACGATACCAGGAGTCTAGACGGCAGTGTTCAAAGTGATAGTGCAGACCTTGTAAAGACGTATACGGCGAATAGGATTTTGAGCCAGCATTCATAGAGGCCGATAACGAAGTATAGAACAGGTGAGTACTGTGTGATATAACGTCATAGTCAGAAATTTGTAATAGTAATTAATTTGGCACAAGGCAACGTGGATCATATATAAATTTGGCATATACCAGCGTAAAATTATAAAAGGTACTAAAACAAAACATAGAGCAGTTTGGTTGGGCATTGCACATCTACTTACCACTGAACTCACGGTAAGTAGGTGGATACCCTGGGAAGTAAGAGTTTTCAAATAGTCGAGGCATATTTAACACAGTTTTGATTCATAAACCAACCAAACGTTGCTAAAGCACGTAACATAAAACAAATACTTGCACATTATATGAAACTAATTAAATTAAAATAAGAAAAGGCTCGACGGGGTTTAGCATATAAATATAAAAAAAAAGACGGGTGAGTTTTTAGTGTGGCAACGGTCGATAATTCCGTTATTGTAAAAGCTACGCAAATCAAATTTGGAGGCATATTAGACATGCTTAAAGTGCACATTTTAAAAATATTTGTAAGCATACAGGGTGTTTCATAATTCCAGGGCATAATAAACTTACATCAGGTGCGATATTTAGTTTGCCAGGCCCATGCCTAACGTCAAAGGTAAATTGAGAGATACGCAAGTTACATCTTGCCAAACGACTTGCGGGTTGTTTTAAGTTATTTGGCCACGTGAGGAGGCATATTAGGCATACCTAAAGTGCATATTTTAAAAATATTTGGAAGCATACAGGGTGTTTCATAATTCCAGAGCATATTAAACTTATATGTTTTTAAATGGAACATCCTATATATTATTACATTTTTGGAAAGCCCATGAAAAGAGCTTTAATTTGATATCAAATTGTATCTATCTATTCCTTTTAGTTTTTGAGATATTCAACTGTTTTTAAAAAAAATGGTCCTGATTAGATACATTGCCACTGCACTAATACACAACTTATGTTAATTTTCAAGATGCAGAAAATTTTACTATATACCATAGCATATTTGTAAATATCACACTTTTGAAATTTCTTCACAGTATACAGGGTGTGTCAGGTTTCGCAAAATGCAATTTTTATTTTTTTAAATGGCACCCTACCAATTTTATTGCTACAATGGATAGTTCATTAGGTGTCCTTTTATTTTGTTAAGAATTCTCTATACCTAAATCCGTTACTTACTGAGATATTTTGATTTTCTTCAAATTTTATGAATGTTTTAATTTACATAACTAAAATAACTTACTATTGGAGAATATTATAAAACAATTAATACATTTTGATTAACAATCAACTACACTGATCCAATAACAATTTTACTAAAGATATAACAACCTACAATAATACGCTATCAACAGAATTCTGCCAGATCAACAATATGCATTTTATAGAAAATATTCAAACACGAATTGAAAAAATAACAATTACAATTAAAATGTCATTTAGGTTTATTAATTTTAGTGTGTTGTCATTTAACACATTATCAGTTCTGTTTTAAATGTAATCTTTGAAGGAGTTTTTAAAATGAATTTTACCGTGGAACAACAAATAGATACGATTTGGAAATTGGGAGAAAGTTTAAAAAATTGCCTACTTGCAACAAAAATATACCGAGAGATATCCTGTTAAATGACAACACACTACAATTAATAAACCTAAATGACGTTATAATTGTAATTGTTATTTTTTTCAAAGCCTGCCTGATTTCCTGCTTGAACATTTTCTATAAAATGCATATTGTTGATCTGGCAGAATTCTGTTGATAGCGTATTATTGTAGGTTGTTATATCTTTAGTGAAAATTGTTATTGGATAAGTGTAGTTAATTGTTAATCAAAATGTATTAATTCTTTTATAATATTCTTCAATAGTAAGTTATTTTTAGATATGTCAATTAAAAACATTCATAAAATTTGAAGAAAATCAAAAATATCTCAGAAAGTAATGGATTTAGGTATAGAGAATGCTTAACAAATATAAAAAGACACTTAATGAACTATCCATTGTAGCAATAAAATTGGTAAAGTTAAAGTGCCATTAAAAAATTTAAAAAAATGCATTTTGCGAAACCTGACACACCCTGTATACTGTGAAGAAATTTTAAAAGTGTGATATTTACAAATATACTATGGTATATAGTAAAATTTTGTGCATCTTGAAAATTAACATAAGTTGTGTATTAGTGCAGTGGCAATGTATCTAATCAGGGCCATTTTTTCTAAAAACAGTTGAATAACTCAAAAACTAAAAAGAATAGATAGATACAATTTTACATCAAATTAAAGCTCTTTTTATGGGTTTTCCAAAAATGTAATAATATATAGGGTGTTCAATTTAAAAAAATATAAGTTTAATATGCCCTGGAATTATGAAACACCCTGTATGCTTACAAATATTTTTAAAATGTGCACTTTAAGCATGTCTAATATGCTCCAAATTTAGTTTGCGTAGCTTTTACAATAACGGAGTTATCGACCGTTGCCACACTAAAACTCACCCTGTATATAAAAAGATGTTTCCGTAAACAAACTCTTATGAAAATAACAAAAGCTTATTGACCAATACAAATCGGGCTAGTAGTAGTTAATAAAACATTAGCTTTATTACTTTACAGGGGAGGAAACATCCACTGACCGACGGTTTTGGCTTTGTTTAGCCTCATCAGAGCAGATTAGTTTTCAACCCTATAAAGTAATCGAAGCTATTATACTGATATAATTTCAAAACAATCTCTGTACAAAGGCAAAAGTAAATAAAACCGTCATCAGTTGATAAAACACCAATACTACTAAGTGTGGAAGTACGGAATTGAATCGAACCTACATAGTAGATTCTATAGATGACTATAAAAGTACATCTGGCCTTTGAGATTTGCGAAATGTTACAGCAAAATTTATTTGCAAACGCAATATACCTTCTCGTGGCGACACCCGGGTTCATGTCCCAAAGGCAATTCAAATAATAAAAGACAAGTTATTTGAAGTCCGCAATAAGAAATTGTGTAGAACAATATATAAAATAAGATATATCCGTAAACAAACTCTTATGAAAATAATAAAAGCTTATTGACGAATACAAATCGGGCTAGTAGTATGGACTGCAAATAACTTGTCTTTTATTATTTTCTAATATGTGTATTTGGTTGTACTAGTTCATATGTTTTATATTTATTTAACACAACGGTAGCAATTTTTATTTATGCTTAGGGTCGCATGCTACTTTGGTCCGCGACTAACTAATGTATAATCGAATACTTAGATAATTGGTACAATTTACAATAGAAAGTAGGATGCAAAAGAAAATAGTATGGAAATCGAAAAAGATTTAAATACAACAATCAGACAGCATTGGAATGGTTAATAGAAGTTGTGAGGAAATAAAAGGAATAACTCGGTATAGGAAAGGATCTAGGACTGACCTTAATCATGTTTAGAATAAAGATACAATAGTGTGTTTTCAAGTAGATTTATTACAGTCTAATTTTGAAACACCACGAAATCGTTGTAATAATGATTATAAAACCTATGTGCAAATAACTACAAAGTGCAACTACTCTATTCTTAAAGCAACTTGTTTTAGGTACCTCTTCAAATGGATTTCTAAATGAATGGATATCCACTTTTTGTTTTTAGGGAAAAGTATGAAGTATATGAAATTTAGGTTTTTACAGTTTCCAATGTTACATTTATCAAGTGAAATATTTTAAAATAGAAAGGGGAATTCTAAAACACTGATAGTTAATTCCGTTGACAACGGGAAACGACAATGATTTAGCTGTATCTAATCAACTCTGTAATTATTTTATGTTAACCGTAGCGGAAATTTCATTGATAAAGCGCTATAAAAGCGAAATAATTACACGAGGCATTATAATTAACTAACATGTATTACTTCTGGTTATCAATATTTTGTGCGGTGTGTGCCTCAGTAAAATGTGCACCGTTGTTCGAAGACACAAAAGGTTAGTATATGATTTAAGTTTTTCGATACATAGTCCGTTTAGTATGATTGCTTGAACTTATTAGAAAAACATTTATATAATTTTAATTCCCACACGATGTACATGACGTTTCTCTACAGAAACCGCTGATTACTAAAGAGATCAACGTTTCAGATATCTTATCATCGGTACATCGATTTTTCATAATTAATTATTCAAAATATAACAAGTTAACGAAAGACGCCGACCTTTAATGCAAAAATATTAGTTAATTGTGTTTGTAATCAATTGTTTGGCAAACGCCAAGCACTTTCGCTTTCAGGAAATCCCCTAAAAGCTTATCTGGACAACTTTATTATCTTTCAGAATAAATAATGGAATGTAGAAACTTTGCCTTAAAGTAGTTGAAATCTTCTTAAAATAGTATCTTAAATGGTTTCTGACGCAAGTGATCCAAAATATGTTTGATCTCATCACAAGGACTGTTACTGTATTTCCTTTAGAATTAGTAATAATAGACGTAAATTGATTACTAAAAATGTAGTTAAAACTGAAAGTTTATTACATACATTAATTGTTATACCTTCAATAATAAAGAATAGCGAAAAATTTGGTTTTACGAAATTGATGATTATTCAATATTCATTTACAAAAATCTGCAACAATGGTTAAGAAGTTAGGGGCCCCTGAATTGATCTCTTTTAGATTGCAATTAAAAAGAAACCTTTGAAAACATTTATAACTAGTTCAGGAAAGATCAGTTATTGAGCAGGTTGTTGGTAGTAAATGCTTTGTAGAAAAATTGGGGTTTGCAATCATTTTGGATAGCACAAGTGCAATGTCAGTGTCGTCGCCATATTAAGTGGCCAAATGCTTCGTCTTTTAAAATTATTCGTCCTGTTTGTTAATACTAATGTTTTATATATGAACTTGTAACATTCGAGCCTTCTATTAAATATATCTGCTCTACCATACAGGCGGCAGAGCCTCGATAGATTACGAGGGGTTCCTGTTTGATGGTCAAGCCCAGGGTAAAAGGATGTTGAATGGCTTTGAGAAAAAAAGTATCCCTCTAAAGAGTTCTTCCAGCCAGCTAAGTCTCTTCAACTTAGGGCAGAGCTATGAGCTAGGGTCGTAGGATAGTATACGAAAAAACAAGAGGAATTTTATTGGACGCCACCGTATCTTAATGAGTGTTTTATAAGAAATTATTCGAAGATCAGATACGGAAATCTTCGAAAGAGAGAAAAAATTTACAAGCAACATATACAAAAATACTTACTGTGGTCTCTGCAACCAGGAATAGGAACGACGATCTCGTGCTATCTGAAAATTTAATCACACCTAAACATTTTCCAATTAGGGGTTCATGAGAGCCTAGTCAATTTATCACAAAAATAATTATATGTAAATCACTAATCAAAATTATACCTTAAAGAAAAACTTTTAACTTTAACACCAATAATACCTCCTTTCAGTACTAAAGCTTCTAAATTATTAACAGTTTGCTTCTGTAGGACAAGCACTGCTGACTTCAAAGAAAGAAAATTTTGAGACAACTTAAAATTTTTTCTATTAATTTTGTTTTTAAAAAAATATTTATATATACATTGTTTATACAACTTATTTATACGGAGACTTTCGAAACAGTTCCGTTTTCACTATTTAATATTAATATCTAAGCATTCTTAGAATATCGTTTTATTAAATGCCTAAATTATCTTAGCTTTCTGTAAGAAATATGTTACTTTTACTTTACGTTACAATGACTTCAGGTTACTTGAATAGGATCCTTTCCAGTTCACAAAAAAATTTACATATTCAAAAGTAATTTTTCAGGTTATGGTTACACATTCTTAATAACAATGTGTAATAAAATCAAAGGTCAAAGAAAAGTACTTATTGTCGACATTGAATTATACATCATGTGTATTATCACCATGTGTTATACATTATAATTCGGCAAACAATTCTTATCATATCACATGTTCGTTAAAGCAAACCCTTTAATACAACTTTGTAACTTTAAACATAATATTATACAAAGATCTTAAAAATGTTAAGGTCAATTATGCCTTATTCAAATACTAAATTTTAAATTAAATTTTTAAATGTAACAAATTAATTGAACTATGAACTTTAGCAAAATTTTGAGAATTAATTTTAAACAGACTTAGGTATAACTTCTTCAAAAATTAATCTGAGCATTTTAATTGAAAGTTTCTTGAAAAAAACATAAGAATAAAAATGGAGGATGACTCACCGCTAACCATCTGCTATATCTGCGTCCTTACTCTTATAGTTGAGAGTAGCTGACACAAGGCTCCAGATTTAACCTTCATATTAACCAATAACATGTGCGGGTTTCTACATTCCTGCCTAGTAACAATTGAAACTGCTTCTAACTTTAGTGTATACTTTATCATTAACGATTGGATACTTTACAATACTTAAATTTCCATAACTTCTTTACTTGTAACTTGACTTTAATATTTTAAAATTCGGAATTATAATTATCTCCATATTTAATGATAGGTAGTTTAATCCTTAAAACGCTAAACAAAAAAAAAGAATAAAAACTTGAAGAGCTTAAAGAACTCCAAGAACTTGCGCTGAAATGAAACAAAAGAATAAAAATTTGGGGTAAGCTTGTGCAATACTTTCTTACCGTAAAAAGATATCCACAACCATTTTAGGTCAATGCTATTACCAAAACTAACTTATGGAACATGTTGACTCCACTTAAATAATTGCTAAGGCGGCATGTTTGATTAAAAACTTGCAAGCCCCCAAAAATACGTGTCTACGGACTACATATGATATTAAAAATGGCTTATCCCACGAGGCAACCAAAATTATACTAGTATGTGCGGGGAAGGAGGATATTGAAACAAGATACAAACAACTAGAAGTCACTTGAAGTGTACTTTTGCTATTCTAATGTAGAGGGCGTACTATGTATGAATTTTATAATAAAAGGTTTCAATAGAAATTTAACATTTATTGATTAGGTGTATCGAACAAAACTTGTGTATTTGAATGACAGAAAATCGAAATTGTTACAAACTAATTAGGAAGAAGTACTTTAGGGTAGAACTAACACTATATAAAATGAAAGTTAGAACAGAAAGAAACAAGCAATATTAAACCTAAGATGTGATGTTGTATTGTGTGTTTTCAAATAAAACATGTAATAAATTAATTGTTGAAAATTTTATAAGTAATTAATAAGATAAAAGCTAATATATTTCATAAAAATTAATTAGAAAAAACAAAGATATAAGAACATCCTTATGTTAGTAGAAGCTTTAGAAAATTAAAAATACAAAAAATTAAGTAGTTTAAGTAGTTAATTAAAACAGTAAAATATATAAGCGGACTTTTTGCTTTATGAGCAATATCACAATTGGTATTTCAATATTTCTACTATTTTTTTGTAGCTGCCGATTAACTCCTTGCCGCATGTTACATATTGTTGTAAAAACTCGGAGCTATTTTAATAGTAACCTGTTGTTCCTTGAGGCGTTGAAAATTAAATATAAAGTACATGACAAAAATTAATTTAAGTAGGTACACTTATATAGCACGCTTTCTTTTGCTAGATGTACAGAGATTCAAAGTCTATCCAAAAGGATATAAATAGACTTCATAATGTTGTACAAATTGCAGTTAGATGTAATATGGAAATGAACAACAGAGCTATATGATTACATAGAAAGTATTTTTATTAAAAGGAAGCAAAAGTTACTAAAAATACCGTCCAATTTTTTTAAACGTTTTTGTAGAGTATCATCTATAGAACTTGTTAAGATTTATCCATTATTTATAGGTTAATATAAGTGTTTTGCAATTTCTTTCTGTTATAGTCTTTATAATTGCATTTTTGCTTTCGGTATTCAAAGTGTTGATCGTTAGTTGGTTTTGTTGCAGTAGTTATATTGGTTCATAAATACCTTCAATCTATTACATATTTAACTTAAAGTGCTTGTAGAGTCAGAAAAATTGCACGAAAATATCATTTGTTATACAAATTTGAGAAATTCTAACACACATTGTAAAATTACAACTGGTTCAAACTCAACATGTGGAATTTATTTCTACGATATGTCGTTTTACTATATGGAACTCCACAACTACAGTCAATGTAATTTCTTAAATCATTTTTCAATATTATGTTCGTTTTTAGAATTGTGCACTTAGTGAAATTTAACTTTATAACGAAAATAATGCAAGATGAGATAAAAGCAATTATTTTTAAAGTTACATAAAATTCAATAATATTCGGCTACAACCAGGCCCGTGTGGTATTAAAGTACGTCTAAGAGAATAATGACAAACGTTATAGATTAAGAAGTGTTTGCAATCACTATCAACTAAGAAAATTGCATTGGTTTTTCATGTACCACAGACTGAGTGGTTCATATGATCCCATTGTCAGAAATTACAGTATTAACGATACACATTTTACAAGGTATGAATATTTTTCAGATGATTCCATACTTCGACATCTTTTAATCTCTAAACGCTTGCCACGGACAACAGTAATAAATACTACTAAGTAAATGAAACAGAAATGCAGAATTTGGTCTAAAATAAAGACTTTTCTAATGCAAGGTTAGTTTTATAGACATTATATTTGTCTATGCAGATTAATCAGCATTAGGTGAAATGGACACTGGACCTATGACGATACTTTAAATTACACAAGCCAACAAATTTTGATTTTTTGAAAATTGATTTCGATCTGACATCTGATTTTGTATAACTTTGATCTGGTAAATTCAAATTTGAGTATCATTTTGCCCTAACACGTAAGGTTTTTTTATCAATGTTGAAAGTAAATTAATAAAAAGTTTCGACAAGGTAAATGCTACTTTTATACACAGCGACAGAAACAAATCACAAATAGTAAACTAAATTGAAAGAGTCTTAAACAATCTTTAATTTCTTTCTTTTCCAGAAGATCTTTCTCTCATGGATGAAAATCTTCGTTTAGTGGATTTTCTTCTGTATTCCAAGACCGGATTGTCCCTTTTTATTGACCAGCAGTAATCAACCATCATTGAAACAGTCCACCGCCATTGATGCCTGCGTTCCATTTCATGTTTTGGTGAAACCTCTCATCTTGTTCCTCAGTCTCATCACCAAGATTTTCAGGGAAGTAATCAAGATGCGAGTGTACAAACTGAACTTTTATGCTCATATTACATCCCAATTCCATAAATTTCTGTAGCATGTTTTTTACAATTTCCTTATCGTTAGGCTCCTTGTTGTTTCCCAAGAAACCTTCAATTACATTAGCAAATGAAATCCAAGTATCTTTCTCAGTTTCGCTCATGGTATTAATAAATTCTTGATCTTTCGTTAATCTCCTTATTTGAGGACCGACAAAAATTCCTTCCTTTAATTTTGCATCTGAAATAGCGAGAAATTCACTACAAAGGTATTTGAAACAGTCTCCATCTTTATTTAAAGCTTTAACGTATTGCTTCATTAATGCTAGTTTAATATGCAGTGGACGCAACAAGATTTTTGTGGATCAACAAGACCTTGGTGCAGACCATTTTTTTGTCCGGGAGTTAATTAATCTCTTCTTATCCAGTTCTTTTCCTTCCAATGTTGATGTCTACTTCGACTGTCCCACTCACACAAAAAACATGGGTACTTTGTATACCCTGACTGCTGTCCTAGTAGAAGTCCCACAATCTTCAAATCTCCACAAATTTTCCAACTATGATCATTGTATTTGATTTTTTCAAGCAATACTTTAAAATTTTTGTAGCTTTCCGTCATTTGTACAGATTTGTACAGAATCGATGAAAAACATTCCCATTGTGCAAGAGAACAGTTTTAAGGCTTCTTTTGGAAGAATCAATAAAAAGCATCCAATCATCGGGATTGTGTGTGCCCCCAAGTTTGTGTATCAGACTGTAAATGTCGGTGCAATAGACTAGACAACAACTTTTTCAAAATAGCCTGAATACTCGGACTCCCGTTTCCTAAAATACGAGATTTTAATGTCTTCTGCCAGTAAATTTCTATTTTGAAGTCTGGATGCTAAAATTTCTAAAAAATTCTTTGGAAGACCTAAGTCTCTAACTAAGTCGTTAAATTCGGTCTTGGAAAATAACTGCATTTGCTTAGAAACGCTTGTTGTTTCACTGGTATCGGTAAAGTTGTTTTTATCAACTTCAGGTTCAGAAATGCTTGTAACATCTTCTTTGTTGGTTTCTCAGGTATTGCTACGTCTGTACCATGTGGTACTGGCTTAATTGCAGACGAGGTTCGGATAAATAATGTTTTCTAAATTTTTTGTGTTATATCCACGTACATTCCTCATACAGAAATAACAGTCATCATGGCGATTTGTTGGCTCTCGTTATTGGTATTCCAAAGGGTAGGGATTTCCTTGTTCTATTACTCCAATGCCTTAAGGCCTCTTCACATATCCTACATAAAGCATGTGGTGCCCAATATTTATCTTCATCACCAATCTTTACTTTAAAATACGCGTAGTATCGCTGTCTCAACAGTGAAATAATTTTACGTTTAAATTTGTTGTCCACAAAACAACCACACACAACAAAAAGTGTCTGGATTATTTTGACAAAGTCTTGGCATTTTAAACACGAATTTAACTGCAAAAGCCTACTAAACAATGACTGCCTAGATCGATCGCAAACAGCAATTTTTAGAACGTTATTTAATTTTAATTCGCTAATATTTAAAAAACCATACTTATGACACCTAGTAAATTTATTAAAAAATTGTGCGTGATGAAAACAAAGAAATGTTGATTCTTTATTAGATTAGCCACAAAACTTAAAAAATGAACAAATTCAAATCACAGTTTTTTTGTTGGCCTGTGTTTTCATCGATAATTTTGAAGACCTAGTCATACTCTAGCTGCGAATTGTTTAAAATATGCGGAACCGATGACTGACGACGAAGAGTAATTAAACAATTAATTAGTTCTAATATTTGCTTGACAAAGCTGAACCTGTATGGGAGTCTTAAACACCACATGCTTTAACTACTAAAAATGATTCGCATAAGCATCGTTCAACGTACTGTATAAAAGAATCTTTAACACGTACCTGTTTTTCAGATTAAAAAATTAAAAGTCAAATAAATTGATTAAAGGTCTAGAATATCTGTCAATTCATTTCCTAGTGCAGCTTTAATATTATAAAAGTATTATTTAAAAATATAACTTTTTTTTAGTTACATTACTAACTTTGTTTTTATTTCTAGCATATTACTGGAGGAGCTATACAGGTTCAATTCCAAGTGATGCAATAGAAGGAGGAAAAACATCTGATGATATGCCGACGTACATTGGTCAAATATATCACGAAGGTGCTATCATACCTGCTGAAATTCGTCCCAATCAGACCAAAGTATATTTTGTTTGGAATGGACCAAAGTTTGTGACAGAAAACATTAAGGTAAGCCAATCATTTTAAACATTCTTTGCGCTACTAGTATTTGAATTTATCATAACACAGTAAGAGTGAGTGCACGCTCTTCAAGATGAAACGCTGCCAAAGAACCTGTTTTATATAAGAAAAGCAAGCTTAATAATGCCAAAATCAAGTAGTGCCAACAGTTACAGTAACCTGTAGCGCACTTGACAATAATTTAAAGATTGTTATATTAATTCTGTGCTAAACTATTAAAGTTTAAGCTTCTTTATTTTTCTGGAGGATCCGATACAATTGGTGTATAGTTTAAGACAATGTTATACAGTAACTGCAATGTTTTTTTTTGTACGGTTATATTTGTGAAACTGAAGTTCATTTTGGGACCAAAAATTAGAAAGAGGAATCAGTTACTAGAATAGAGATTAGGAAACTTGGCTAATTTTTGCATAATGTTATTTATCCTGGTTCTTGAAGGTATTAAAAAAATTTAAGACATGTATTTATTCTAAAATTTTCTGCGAAATTTACATTTCTTAAAATTTTTCGAACCGAAGGAACCTTTGTCAGATTAGACAGATTTAAAACCTAAAGCTACAAAATTTTGGCTTTGACATGACTGTTTTTGATGATTTTCGTAGCTTTTAAATATATATGCATTTAATCTAGAATTTTCAAGGTAGTTTAAATCTTTCAAAATTTTTTCAATAAACGCAACTACTAAAATAATTAAGAATCAGATTTCGCCTTGTTTCTCAGAACAAAAAGTAGGGTCTAAATTATGTCATTCTTTAAGCTCTACATATCTCTCCTAGGTCGCACTTATAGCCGAAATCTTAAACATTTAAGCAAGTCTAACTGGCATATTTTATCGCGGAATTTTTGATAATGGAGCCTGCTATCTTTGAAAATTGAAGGTCAATATTTAATTTCAAACGTGTTTTAAATCCCGCGAAGAGTCCAGGCTTTATATTTAACGATAGCTTTAACTTATTGCCATCGTATGGTTTGTAATTTAGGCTTAGGTCTACAATTTACGATAGCCAAATTGTTCCTGAACGTTAAATAAAGAAGCCTTATGCTCCAATGGTATTAATTCTCTCCGTTGGGCAAAGACTGGTAAGCAATTTAAGACTATTCGTTTAACAAAACACAATCAATGATAAAGATTCAAATAATGCAAGACATTTCTCAAACTTTAAAATACGTCTTCGTTGAAATATTTATTTAAAATTCCCCCACCCCACATGCTACGAGTATAGTAGTCCCAGTAGTGACCATAATATGTCTGTACTTCCAGTTTATTATATTACAACTTTGGCGATCAGTGCTAAATCGTTGGTTCATTCATTTTCTGTAATTGACAAGAAGGATATTTCAGACTTTGTACGCCATCCTTGTTCTGATCCACCTTCCATAACGTTCTTAATCCGCAAACTATTAAAACTAAATGCGAAAACTGCCAAATTTATCAACTTGTTTCTCTTCTTGATATTGTCTGGTGACCTGCGCTGTTGTAAAATCAATTTTCTGTTTTATTATTGTGTCCCAACAAACGTATTGCAAGATGGAATTAAACATAAAACAGCAGATATGTTGCTGATTTTCGGTTCAAATTAACGCATATGGAGGTTTCACAGTCTATTAACGAAAATTGGAAAAAATTATATTTTCAAATTCATTAATTATTAATATAACGTAAAATCCTTATACTACTTCATTAAAAAAATTTAATACACATATACATATAGATTACGTAATTGTGAATAAATTTCCGATTTATCTCCGTAAACGGATTGTTATCAAATATATGGGGTTAATTAAATAATTGTAGGTGTGTATAGTATATTTGTCATTGAATAGAACAACGATGCTAAATTTGATTAATATCCAATGGAAGAACTACGACATATATAACAAATTATGAAATCATTAAGTCCCACACTTGATTTTCTGTTACCTAGATACATGTTAAGCATCTAACTAGAACGGAAGTAGACAAGCAAATATAAAAACATACAGTACTTGAAGGAAATGGAGTGCAGTAGAAGAGAAGTTTCACAGGAATTATCAAATATCATGACAATGAAATGCATATATCGTAAACCTATTGGAATAACGTATGGCTATGAGCAGAGTGTAAACTCTAAAGTCTCTGGCTCAAATAACAATTTCGTTGAAGCAGAAAGTTAAGGCAATAATGCTTTGTTGAGCTCCCTGCCACTTGTTTAGGAGGGTCATGAATCCATAAACCTACTCTGGTGCACCTCCTACTTATGACTCTTGATGATCTTGGTGACTCTAGAACCTTACACGATAAGTTCATCTTTGACATCTACTGTGCAATCTTTAATTATGCCACGCGAGTTATCTGTAATTATGTACCAAAGTGCAAATTTTTAAAGACTACACCCGCTAATTTTAATTCTGTTAAACTGAAATTCGAATATATTTCTCTAAATGACTTTCATCTCACGGTATATATTCTTATCTTTTATAAGTGTGTGGGTTTCCGCTAAAGGTTTCTTCTGGGGTACTCCTTTTTTTCGAATGTTTAATTTTAATGCAAAGAGTTTACTCCAGAGTTAATTTTCAATTTTTTTAAAAAAAACTTTGATTCGAGATTTCTGTTTTGAACTGAGTACTTGTTTTACAGGCATAGATCTTCTCCAAGACTTTGAACGCGAGCAATACATTTTCTAATGAATTCTTGACCCATGAATTTGAGGCATAAATTATACCCATTAGACAATAATTGTGTTCTTAATCATCATTAATTTTATTTATTTACCTATTATCAACACCGTACATTTGATATCGGTTAGTAATTTTTTTGGAAACGCCCATTTTGCTTCGAATAAGACAATTGGAACATTCAATCCCCCTACCTATTCCCAGAGCATACAACATAACAAACATACAACAAAACAAAAGTTGACTACCGCGCAGAGGGAACTGACGAATTTGGAAAAATGTGTACATCGCTATTAAATGTAAAATTAGGCCTTATCATACCACACCAAATTTAATCATCTTAACCGAAAAAACAACGAAGTTATTAAGGAAATTTGAATATCGCAAAATTTCTATTTTCGGCGATATCTAGCAATCTACGGATAACATTTGTAATTCAAGGTTGGCTATGGAATACCCTCATAAGTAGGTAACTTTTGTCTAATTTAACCACCATTGTATCTCTTATGGTTCAGGAAATCTCTATAGTGTGCAATTAAAAAGTGGAACCCTGTATACATTACACTAGTTGACAGACTATAATTAAACACGACAGAAATTACTACGCATCGAACTATGTATAGATAGATTCACAAATCAATAGTTAAAACAAACGTGACAAACAATGTTTGATATGAGTTTTTAATACAAGATGTAAACTCTTTAATCTTAATATCTTAGCTTGGATAAAATTATATACTTTTCAGTATAAGAAATTGTAAACTAATACATATCTATACATTTTAGATACTGTGCTCGCAACATCCTCAACAATTTGAATGGATAAAAGCTAACGAAAAGAATTCCCAGTACCTTTGGTCAAAGCATATTGTTATGGGAGGATTTTATTCGGTAGAAAATAAACCGTTTCTGATTGGAAGAGTATCTCATCAAAACAAAGCACTTGTGGTTGGCGAAACAAGAATTAATGATAAAGAATTACGTATATGGTATACATACAACGGTGCAGAATTTACTGTTGTAAATGAAGATATGGAACTTCTTTCATTCAATCCAAATCTAGCTAGTTCACAAAATCAATCCATAACAGACATTAAGCGGTCTAAAGTAGAAGGCGGATGCATGGAAAAGACGTTTAATGTTCAGTTTAGTTAATATATATTGTTTCTTTTTAACTAAATACCATTAAGTACTTTTGGGAACAGGTCATTTTTGTAAAATTATTAGCATTTTTATGATAATACTATAACGCGCTCCATATGTCTAAAAACCTTGGTTATACGTTCAATTATATTATTGTTATTATACTATTTGAAAATATGACTTTTATTCTTGGCAATGTGTCTGTTCTGGGCGTCATTCAATTGCTACGACCTTCACCTTTTTCTACGTAATGCGCCATTAAATGCTACAACCTCTCTCTTGTGTCCCACGTTCTGGGGTCATTAATTGCTATGGCCTCACACTCTTTCGTTGTGGTACCTATTTAAATGCTACGACCTCTTTCTATAATATCACTAATGCTTAAAAATTTGCCACGGCTGCTCTGCTCACTTTCTTGAAAATAAACTATCAACACGAAGAATCCTGCTACGGTAAATAGATAATATTTATTTACATTCCAACTGAAATTAATATACAAGCCAAAATCAAATTAGTCTTCTCTTTCACACTTCATATACACTCCCCTTTTTAAATTTCCAAGATCAATATTTATACATGATAATATATTGTATAAATTGACAGAAAGTAACAGGCTTCAACACATATTTCTTACTCTATTTCTGTTTCAATACGCGCTCATAGTATAACCTGGACCTTTAGTGAATATTTTTGCACACAAATTTTTTTAACCCGACCCTCTTACCTCGTACATAATATCAAATACTTCATATACCTTAAATTATTCTTAAACCTAATCATAAATTCACACATAACATACCCCAAATTAAAATATTTATTAAAGAAACTCTCCCCCTTTTTGTTTTTCTAGTTAACACAAAATCATACTCCCCCCCACACAAAGTTATCAATTACATATTTACATCGTACAACGATAAGGTACAGTTACTTGAGAATCATATATACACGCGGAACCTGCTACCTTTCTTTCCGGGACTGTTGCATGCAAGCACAACTCCAAATCTGGATTGCTTTTTCCAAATTGCAAAATTTACCATTCGACAGTACACCCAAACTTCTCCTGTGCATCAAATTTCTTCTACGAGGACCATAATTTGTGGTAGAAAACCAAAGCTGGTTAAACGCCGACATTTAACCGTTTCAAAACTAATTACATAGTTTCCACAGTATGTGTAAATTAATCAAACTGTTTTTACTTAAAACATTTATCGTTAGTTCAAAATTCTAACATTCAAAAGATTATGAAATCATCTGAGTATTGTAAGTTTCGTAAAAGCATAGTAAAAGACGTAAAAAGTAAGAGAATTGCAAATCGTAAGTGAGAGTTTAAAATCAACCTCCCGCTGATTTTATATATGTTCCTCACCTCTAAAACCTGTTAAAATTCTCTGAAGATCGTCTTGACATATTATTACAATTCCTAAAACTTCGACATCAACAAGGCCAAGCGCTTCTATTTTCAAAAACCCGTCACAACCACACTACACAAATTCTACGTATTTATCTTTAACCGAAAATCATTACTCAAATCGTTATATATTTTTAAAAACATTTCTCCGTAAAACCATTTCGAAGTGAACAACATTAAACACCTGTACTAATGTTTCTTCGTATTTGAAAAATCAATACTCTAATAACCTTGGTATATACCCCAAGTCTACCCAAAACCAACGTTTAAAATACGCCTCTATACAACACGTTTTGTTTCCATCTCATTCATACATACGCGCTGGAATCCACTCTCTCTGTCACCTTGTTTTCAAGGCTGGTTGTTTAACCGACAACAGCTGCCCTTTTCTATTCTTGTTATCAAGTTTTACGTTTATTCGAGAAGTCGTAAATCTTCCACTAATTGACGCTGGAAACTAAATACAAGGAAAACTAAACTGTTCGAAACTTCGTTCGATAAGCTTTCAGAAAATATAAATACCAATTTTGCTTACTATTAAATAAAAGGGTTAAATTTTGTCTTTTTAAAATATTAAATTTGAAATGCTGTATTATACACGAAATGTGTCTTATATGTCATAAGCCATATTTCCTGATTACTTATCTGAAGGATTATGAAAAATTAATCTAAAATTCCTGAAAATTTTCTGAATAAAATTAAATTTTCAGCATTTATTTTTAAAAGTTTTAAAAGTTGTTTTAGATGTATTTTAACACGCTGAATCCAAAAATCACGTTCAAAATGAAAAATAACACTTTTTCAGACCACCAAATATCACAATAGTAAATATATATTACTGTGATATTTGGGGACTGAAGGGTGTTAATTTTTATTTTTAAAACCTATTTTCGGATTCAGTATGTGAAAGTACATTAAACAACTTTTGAAACGCTTTTAAAGCCAATAGTTTAAAAATTAATTTTTATTTTCAGAAATTTTCAGGAAGCTAAATGTAATTTAGTATAATCCTTCAGATAAATACGCATAAAATATAGCGCATGATATACAAGAAGCAACCCGTGTAATATATGGCATTTAAATTTCTATTTTCCGTGAGATAGGTTTTGGATCTGTTGGAGCGGCTTTTTAAAAAGGCTTCTTCCTAAAAACTCTTCTATCAATTTATTTCAAACCGAAATTACAATATCAATTTTAATTACAGGTACGTTATATGTAGTAACGTATTGAGGTCAAAATTATTCTAAGTTGACTTTTAAATTAACTAAAATTAGGGTGAGTAGCTTGAACAACCAACAATGCTGAAGTTGTAAAGCTCGAGACTGACTGGCCATCTTGGGCTCCTGAGGGTATTTATACTATTCCTGCCCCTCACATTGCTTGTGAGAACTCTAGATCTCATGTCTGCTATTTCTTTATTCAGTACAAAGTATTACATTTTAATAATCTTAATTCTAACAATAAGTTTCCTATAATCTATTGTAACCTGCACCTGCAGTGTCATGCTACGTCTGAAATACAAAGTATTCACATCCGTTTTCATGTCTGGTTTTATACTTCTATTAACCTTCTGTAATATGTCCTTCAATTATACATTGTAACAATCTAACTTGAGATTTAATAATTCCATTTGATTACATATATATCCTAATTTGGGAGATATGTAACTCGTGTATTATTAAACGCAAATTTAACCTTCTTATTGAATTACAGACAAGTGGTAAAAATATTTCGTAAAGTTTTTAGCTCGATTTCAAACCGCTTTTATTTTTTCGTGTATTACTAAATAAATAGGGTAGATAAGGCTGAACAAATAATAAGCAACTCCAGGTAGTTTTAGTTACAGATGTCAATTAGTGAAGCGAGAAACGAATTATGGCTTCTAAAAAGGACGTAAAACTTGATTATACATAGAATAGGATGGGGATAACCGTCGTTTGATATACAAATGTGGAAACAAAGTAACAGAGAAAGGTTATTTGAGAGCATATGTATGAGTGAGATAGAGATAACACGTGTTAGATATAGGCGTATTTTAAACGTTAAGTTTTGTTGACGTGGGATGAATGCCCAAGGTTGTTTTAGTATTGATTTTCAAATACTACGGAAACAGTTAGTGCAAGTGCCTTGGTCGTTAGCTTCAAGTGATCTTCGAAGAAGTGTTTCTAAAAATTGTGGCGGTTGGAAACAAATAGATGGAAGTTTGTTTACGTGATTTTGAGTGTGGAGCGGTTGGTGGAAACGGTAGAATTTGGCCTTGTGTTATAGAAATTTTAGAAATTTTGACAGTCTTTAGAAGGTGGAAGACGTGTATATAAGCCATAGAAATTGGGTTGAGGCTTTCTGATTTTTCGACGACCTGGCGCTCCTGTTCGATTATTGCTTATACGATTGCATAATATTTTAATTTAAATTATTATAAATGTTATAAGTATAACAGTTTAATTTTCAATTTGCACTAGTTCTGTAAATTATGCAATTCGTCTAGAATAGATGTCGGCGCTTAACCAAGTTGGTTTATTATCAACATGTATGGTACTAGAAAAATAGGTATGATGTACAGTGGAAGTATGGATGCACTATCGAATGCTAGACGTTAGAGGACTTCTTGGTCACTTAGTTACAACTTGTAGTTTTGGTTACAGCAATCCAGATTGGGGGTTTTTGTGCATGCAGCAGTCCAGGGAGGATGGCAGCCAGGCTCCGTGTGTAAATATGTAACTCAGGTAACTGCAGCTTTTTCCGTTGTACATGTGTAAATATGTGACTAATGACTTTGGGAATGGGTGTACTAGTTTATTAACTAAAAGAACAAATAGAGAGAATAGTTTCAGATTGAATATTTTAATTTGGGTTAATTTTTTTGTGGAATTTATGTATAGATTTTGGAATAATTTATGGCATTTGAAGTAATTGATATTATATACAAGGTAAGAGGGTCAGTTTTGATTATTGGTGTGCAAAATTAGCACTAAAAGTTAAGGTTTTACAATGAGCTCGTATTGAAATAGGGTTAGAGTAAGACGAGCGTCTCGCGGCAGTAATGCCGTGGCTGCAATAATAGGTTAGGTTACTGTTAAAACTAGATATTATTATTAAAAATCACAAATCACTTAACACGCATATCAGAACAGTTGTTGCTAAAACTATTGCAGACTGATCTGATATGCGTGTTGAGTGATTTGTGTTTTGTGTTTTTTAATAGTAATATCTAATTTGTGTTTTCTAATAATAATATTTATTTCTAACAGTAACCTAACCTGTCATTGCAGCTACGGCATTACTGCCGTGAGACGCTCGTAGAGTAAGAAGGGTGTTGAAGCACTATTACTTTTTTCTGATTAATTGGAAATCTTTATCAGGAGTAATTATTGATCTCAAAATGTACTGTTAAGGGAATAGTTAAAAGTTGATGTAAATAGCTTTTTTACATGGGGATTGAAAAGTAAATTAATTATGGCTTGTCTATTTATAATTAATTGAATATATTATCAGGTATAAATATTGACCTTAAAATATACTGTTTAGAGTGTAGTTTAAAGAGAATGTATATAACTTGTAAATAAGGTGTGAAAGAAAAGTAAATTTTTTTTTTATTTGGCTAGTATGTTCATTTTTGGAGTGTAAATAATTGTAGTCTATTTACCGTAGCTGAATTTTTCGAGTAGATAGTTTATTTTCAGGTAAAAAGGAGCAGAGCAACCGTGACAATTTTTATAAACAGTGGTCTAAGCGATTTACTGACGCCCAAGTAGAGGAGCATCAGACGTCATAGCAATTAATGACGCCTAGTCGTGGGGCTTTTTGTATTATTAGCGGCACATAGCAGCAATATATTATATATATTTTTGTGAAGTTCCTCTGGGTGATTCGTATGATTACAAGTTGCAATCTTGTGCCCCACACTTTAGACGTCATTATACTGTGAAGTTCTTCTGGGTGAATCGTTCATCCCACTAAAATCCTTATGAATCCTTTAAAGAAGCCTACCTGAACTGCCGACAATCAAACTTTCCCTAACTGCCACCAAGCTGTAATCTAAAAAATACTTCCCTACAATCTTCTCAAAGAAACACAACTACCAAAATACATCACACTCTATTTACATAAATAAAAATTTACTGTTTCCGAAGTTTTGTCCTTTACAACAGTTCACATACATAAAATTACATATCTTTGTGAAGAAAACAATTCATTTTTTCTTTTAACATGTGTTTGGGTCACATATTTTTTATTATACATATACCCTATTTAAAGTAATTGGGCTACCCTAATACCCGACTTTAACCTCTGTCTTAATATAAGCTCAGAGTAAAACCCTTTGAACCAGTGTGCAAAATTATAGCACTGCAATAACAAAAGTCCCCTTTACTTTGTACATAAACAGCCTTTATATCATTATATTTATGATCCTTTTCTACATAAACATACTTTCATTTAAACATAAAGCTCAATAAATTTTTAAGTCCATAAAATTCATAAAATAAGTACCCCAAAAGCACAAAGTTAAAACACGTCAAATAACTCAATAACAATATTTAAAAAAATTAGTTACCTGGTAGCCACTACACAACCTGCAGCTGCTATCCTGCCCTCGATGATGTTGCCGTCTATAATGACTCTGAGCTATGGAACCGCTCTCAAGTTGAGTCATACCATTTCAGTCAGCACGCAGCTATCCAAATCTCACCAACTTATAACAGTTTTTTTGACCGCTACACTATATCAACGAATTTTAGTTCTAATAACTCAAGTAAAGTCATTAAATCATGTGAACCATTTTTAAAACAAACAAGTATCGATATTGTATGTGCTAACCGTCATACAGAAAGGTTAGTTTGGTTGCTAACATCAGGCGCAGAAAGTTAATACAACTATTATCAAGGCCAAACCACTAAAGGTTCTGGCGTGTAACTTGCGCCTAGCTTTTTGGGCGGATTACAGCCCTAGTGCGCTAAAACACTAGGTTTTGTGATTCTAACAATGGTAAGAATTAAAATAAAAATTAATTAGATCAACTAAATAATTTGTTGTAGCGTTCTTTTGGTATTGCTCTTTTGATATTTTAACTTATAGAAGATGTTCGTTTGATAAATTTCCCTTCTCATAATTACACTTTTCATAATTTTATTTTTAATAATCTTCAATAATTTTGTTATAAAGTTCCGTTTAAAAGTCGATTTCAAATGACTTCTAATAAATAACTTCGTTTTGATAATTACTGAGATAAACTCATGTAATAATTCCTTGGGCATTTGTGTAAATAACACAGAAAACAATTCTTTTATGATTTTGTAAAAGTACGATAAGATATGTTTTTCAACGCTTCGTAGAATTCGTCAACTAGATTTTTATATTATAATTAAGAACTTTAAGAAGTCGTTTTGTATTATCTGGTTTTACAAAACTAAAGCTGCGAGTAAGCTGTGTTTAATAGAAGATAAAATTCTACTTTTACATCTGTGAATGTAAAATATGAACGTCCTTCAACCGTACGATGGATTGTTGGGGTTTGTGTTATGTTATGGAAAAGCAATAAGTTGAAATGTAAAAGAAACGTTCTACAAAGTAGGTAGAAATTTTTATGGTTCATAAATTAAGTCCGAAAACGCTTTTGAAAGTATTGGAATTTTGTGGGTCCAGTTCGTACGTATAACAAAAACGCATGGAGGTTAGCATCGTCCAGTCCAATGGTCACGCAGCTGTTCGTGTTCGGTGGAACATGTGGATTTGACGTCACTTGTTTTCTGAAAATGTATGTATAAACACCTGCCCTAACATGTTGTGAAAACAACATGTAAAGAACACCTGCAGAGCCAAAGTAAGAGATTAAATTATTCTTGCATCATGTCTACATTTGGCGATCTTTAATACCAGGCTGCTTCAGAAAATATTTTTGTAACTATCTATTCTGACAAATCTATTTCGCATATTAAAAAGGACCTTAGCAAATTTTTGTTGACAATATTAGTTCAATACAATTACAGTTATTAAATTTTATAAAATAATGTGAACTTAAAGAGTTCTTATTGATGTTTCATTTATGTATGATTTCACTTACAATTTTTAAATAATGAATTAATAGAGAAGTAGTTAAAGTTTTTTAAAGTGTAAACAGAAAAAGCAGATCTGACATTTCTGGTATAAATTTAAGTTAGATTTTTGTAACATTTTGTAACATTTAAAGTCTTAAAATTTTTCTTTGTATATATAATTCTACCTTATGAGTAGATGAAGCTTGTATTATCTTTTCTTAAACATAAATTTTATATCTACAATTTTTATGAAAGTACCATTTTTAATTAAAGAAACAACATTTATTTTTCTTAATTAATTGTTTTATTCTGAACAAGTATGTTCAGAAGTAAGGTGACAAAGAATAAGACCAAATAGAGTAAAGTGGTAAACCCAATTTAATAAGGAGCTTTAATAGCCTTTCCAGTATTTAAAGAACAAAACTTGTGTTCATATTATTGTTGCCTGATTGATCTTTGTTGTTTTTTTGATGAGGTAGCAAGAGAAAACTTCTTGTGTCCTCATTTTAGTATATTTAATTAAATTTTCTTTACAGCTCCAGCGTCAGCAGTTAATACGGTATTCCTCCTTAAGCACGCCTAAGTCCCCCTTAAGGAAACCCTGTGTTTAAAATTACAGACTTGGTGGCGCCCTGTTTAAACCCCTGTTTTGTTGAGAATCTAGCCCTAGTAATAAAATAATGCTTTGTAAAAAGAACCACGACCAATCCTAATAAGCTCTGCCCAAGGAATAGACCCCTAGCATAGTCGGAAGATAATTGCGTTCCATCATTTTAAGGGAATCCTTCCTTAAAGGTTATTGGTCATTTGGGGCTATAAAAATAACCCCTAACTATTTAACCCCACCAGTAAAGCAAAACACGTTATAAACTAACTATTGATAGTGCATCCAAAATTCTTCTATTCCTCTACTATTTCATGTACCATCAGCCAATCACTCCTCGATGCATTCACAATTGCAAATCCATCTTGGAACGCCTTGCAATCCCCAACAACCAAAATTACTGTAGTCTGTACTTACATGGCTTAGAGAAGCTTCGCTTTTATTTTCATATGTACTTCAAGATTTTTCAAACAACCAAAGCTACAGCACACCCACTTGTGTGTAATAGCAACTTTAAAAACACACCGAAAAATATTTACTACTATTAGACTTAACGTTGATAACAAGCGAAGAAAAGAAGAGAGCCTCTCACCCCCTTATAGCTGGTTATATATACCAACAGCCCCCACCCCGTTGTTTAAGTTTCTTACAATTCCCTCACACATAAAGAAACTTTCCTGGTATCCTTGTCAGCGTTGGCGTACTTCTCAAAATACAAACTCCTAACCGACACAAAATTCTACATAATTTTACAAATAAACACCAACGGCCTTCACCCTCCAGGAATTTTAAAGCGCGTACAGAACAAAATACCGCGAAAATCGTTTCTACCCGTGTCATTCTCAAAATGATGAATGGTGGGGGAAGGGAGCTTCTAAACGTGTCCTAAACGGGGCTGTGCCCCATTATTTTTGTATTAAATATCAATAAGAATAGAAGAAATTATTCGACTTGTATTTTATAATGGTTTTAATTTAAAATATTGGTGTGTGTGTATGCAAAAAAACATGCTAAGACAGGTCACTCGTTATTTTGTTCATGATTGCATCACCCAAATAATTTATACAACTACACTGAACTCGTACCCGGATCTAAAATATAACCTTAAAAAAGTATGCAAATCATGTCGTTATTTAAAACGTGGTGAAGAATTTGGATAGTGATGTAATCATTCTCAAATGCAGAATGGTACTCCATAAGGCGTTCTGAACGGAGGCTTTGCATTCATTAGGTGATTGAATACTTCGGAGATTTTTAGGTTAAGCAAAAACGTACACGTGCTGAAGAATCCCCCGAGATTTTTAAAAAATTATTTTTGTATTAAATATATAATGTTAAAAAGAAACACACAAAATTTAAATGTTTTATTTATATTAGTTTCACTTACTGGCATATTTTAATTACATGCTAATGAGTTCATATATTTTCATGCAGGTTGATTGATTCACTGCCGAAACAAAACATTTTTTTTACACAGCTGGCAATACTGGGTGTCGTTCTTTTCAATATAATATCAGTAACTATTTACAATACAGCTGAATACTGAAAGGTAAAGTAACTTTCACGCATTTACCTACGTGTACTTAAATTTAATTGAATTCTAAAAAATATATGCATATCTATGGCAGGCAACCCAGCATACACCAATTATATATTCTTAGTGTAAAATTTTATTGTTAGGTGAATAACCAGCCATTTATTATGTAATATTTATTGCCACAAGCATGGTAATAATAATTTGCAATGTGCAAAATATCTTTTTTTGTTGTTAAAAGACCGATTTAATTAAACACTATAAAAAGATTGTGAATTATTTAATCTAGTTAAATTTTACAGTGCTAGGGACGCTAATTATTATTAGTACTAGATATAGGTATAACAAAATCTGTATTCCAGATGATAGTATGTTCAAAGGATATTATTATTTAAAAAGACTCTGTAAACATGATTAGTGAAATTATTAAAATTAAGGAATGTAAAGCAAAAATTTGTCCATAAAAGCAAATATGTTTTCTAAAAGATGTGCATAACTTAGGGATCTAAACGTTTCAACGTCTTGCAAACTTAGATAAAAATTACTTATTTCTTTGCAAAAGACGTTCATATAACGCCCTTTAACAACCGCGTTTAGTAAAGTGCATGGTAGTTAATGACCTCGGCGATTGTGCTATTTATAGTATAATTATAACAACATATCGCTATATGTAAATTATATGGTTCTGGTTTATACCTAAAAACAACTATTTTGCATTATATTTTGTTGATCCTGGCAGAATAAATTACAAGTATAGCTACATTGTCAATATATTTTTATTTTCAAACTCGTTTCAATTATTGTAGAATTTAGTGCTTATAAATAACCTACTTTAATTTAATAAGTTAGTCTTAAATTAATAATTATTGTCAAGCGAAATATATACACAAATGGTAAATGATTGCAAGAATATTTATAATATATCTGAGTTTTAATTCTGTTAAATGGAACACATGGCAACTGTGTAACTTCAAAACATTTTAGCATAATTGTCAATTACCAAAATTCACAATTTTCATCTTATATCAACAAATGTTATTAAATTGATGCTAAACAATAAAAATAATACCGTTATATTTCAAATCATTTTAATAGAAATACGCAATGTTAAGTCGTTATTAAAAATTAATTTAAACAGAGTTTTTATTGTTATCACCGTCTGTTGAAGAATCGTAGCAGAATCTGAACTATATCGCTTTTACAAAGCATGTATTAAAGATCACATTTAGTTAGTTTCAAAAAACTTTTCATCATTGTATATGATTTGTTTTAACTTGCGGTAGGTATCAATGACCGAATCAACATTACCACCCGAACATAGTTGACAACTTTAAATTTTATTTTCCCTATTACTTTCAAGGTATTAAACATTGGTATATATATATATATATATATATATATATATATATATACATATATAGATTTAGTGACATCAGGCAACATTTTCTTAATCTTCGTTGGGAATTAAACCACTCATAGTTTTTAAAATCATCTTTCTTTACGTTTCGATCCATGACCTAGGATCGTTGTCAAAATTGTCAAAACCACAACAATCATACAGGAGTATTTATCAGGCAACATATTTCTCGCATGGCTATGACAGCTTTTTGTGCTGTATGTAGTGTAATGATTAACGTTATGCTCTTTTGATTAATTTGCAATTTACCGGGCATGCATCCTTCGTTAAAAGTGAAGGATATTCCCATAGATAATTTGAATAACAATCTATTACCGCCAACACACACCTCTAATTGGATTTTCCTTAAATATATTGGTCAAATTCAACAGAGTCGCCTTGCCAGAGATCATCTCGAGGTTGTTGATTTGTTGATGCTGTTACAAAAACTAGTGGGGGTTTATCAGACAAATAACTAGGTGATGCTCAGTATCACAACACTTTAGCATTACCTATTTTGATGAATGTGCTATAAAAGCTAGGTACTTGGATAGTTCTCGCAGATAGTGGAACAACAACGATAGTGACGATAGTGGTGCGAAGTTTTCAAGTTAACATGGACAATGTACTGTACGATTTGTTCGAGAGTGAACAACGAATTTTACACCAACATCTGAAACATGCCATATTATTGAATGATGTGGACAAAATCAAACGTATACTGTTCAAAGTAGGCGTTCATGTTCCCTTTAAAGCCTTCAAATGGCTAACGCTGACCAATGATACATCCATTGATGTAATGGACATGCTGTTTAATCAACAGAGTAGGTGCGATCAATTTGTATCAAACTTCATGGATGCTTGCAACGGCAAAACAGAGTTAAAATGTCATCAGGTGCGCGGTGTACTAGACGCAATAGAGAGTAATTATAGTTTGAGCAATGTGTATTTCCTTGAAGAATTACTAACCAACCGAGCTGTATTGAGTACGAAGGCATATCCTATCATGAATATAAAATGCAACTATAAATCACTGGTCACAGCGATTGACGATATGATTGTAGATGTTGTATATTTCGCACAACCTATGGTATTAGAAAAAGTATTGAAGTTAATTTTAAAGTATAAGATAAATTATAAGTACCAACCTAATGTAGTTGGCCCTCATAGAACAACATATAACTGGCTCCTCAAGAATTTGGCAATGGAGGGCTCAAAACAGCAACCAGGATGGACGTGTCGTCCGGATTCGGGAAAATGGCCATCAAATAGTATAGATGATTATAAAAAAGTGTATATGCTATTAAAGTTATTGTTTTAGTTTAATACTATTTTTTTGTATGTAAATCATGTCATCTTGGTAATCCTACCTGATGCGCTATAGATAGCACTTATTAGATATAATGGAGGATGCTATTGTACGTGTCGCATACCTTTTACAATAAATATATATACCTCGAGTATTGGTCAAGTACGGGGAGAAATTGTTAGCTGAGAAGGTAATGTGTTTTTACCTGCTTGTTATTTACACATATTCACGGACATCGAAATACTCAAGTTCAACCAAAACAGCGAAAATCAACCTACATCAACGTTTTGCGCTTCGGGCATGAGGAATTATAAACAACTTTCTTGACGTAGAACTAGTGTAGTAATTAGTAGTACATAGATGTAATTTGTGTGTGTGTGTGTGTGTGTCGCTATAATAAAGCATATAACAGTAAAAAATTTTTTGATGAATGACATATGATGGTAAACAAACACGTAACAGCAAATCTACAAAATATGATTTTGGATATCCAACTATTATGGCTAGAATCTAAATTTAACCATTTCACATATACTTGATTTTTAACTCTCTTCAATACTTTTTCCACTAAATATACATCCGGATAGTGTGTTCGTTGAAGTTCTTCTGCATAGAAGCCGCCTAATATTGGTTGTCCTCGACTATCGTGCAATAGGTACGTTAAAGGATTAGTCAAATGCACTTTGTACACCGTAAAAATTTCGTTAGACCAATTTGGTGTGTATCCCTTGGTAAATTGACCTCTATGTTTACTAATGCGAACATGATCCCCAACAGAAAATTTTTTACTCTTTAAGTTAACTGTTTTGATCGTACTGTATACAGTATTGAAAAGTTTGCGTTCATTGCGTTTTGACACATCTACAGGTCGCATGCCGATTGTTCGATGTTTGGTGTTGTTATATGCAGTCACGAGTGAGGATAGTATATTCAGCCATCGATACGAACCATTCAAACTGAATTGTTTCCACATTTTTGACTTTAAGGTACGATTAACGAGTTCTACTACGCAAGCTTTTTTATTGCTGTACACACTATAATGTATAATCTCATATTTTTTCATTAAAGCCTTAAATGTTGAATTATAAAATTCTTTTCCCAAATCCGTTTGAATGTACCGTGGAATACGATGGTCTTTGTTGAAAATTGATTGAAAAGCGTTTGAAACAGCCTTACCCGTCTTGCGCTTAACCGGTACGGCCCATAAGTATTTAGAAAATACATCGATAACAACTAGAATGTATCTAAATCCTTTATTCATCTTTGCATATGGGATCATTTCCACCAAATCGGCTTGAAACAGCTCGTTTAATCCTTTTGTGATTACATGTCTTCTAGGAAAGTTAATGCGAGCAGGCTTATGTAACTCGTGGACGATTTGCTCCTTTATAGACATATTGCTAATATGTGTGTGTGTGTATGGTTGACGGCTATATGCGTGCGTTTTAAGTTTCTCTTGCAACTGTTGAATATCTGCTTGAATTCGTGCAATGTCTATTCTAAATTGTGCTTTCACTTGTTGAATAGCAGCGTCTAATGTCTTATATATGCTATTCATAGAATCATCTACCCGTTTGGTTACGATTTGTGCAACATTAGCGTTCACAGTGGCTGGAACAAGGTTACGCATCATCTCTTCAAAATGGTTAAAGTCTGATCTTGTAACATACTCGCGCGAGAATTGTGTTATCATACTGTTTGTTGTCTCCTTCACAAGCGTGTCTATATACTGCTGAATAGTGGAAGCACTTCCAAGCGTTGGTTCGCCCTCTTGCTGGTGTAGCGTTGCTAACCGCGATTCTAAGTACGCTTTCGTGACTGCATCATCATCTTCTTGTGGTGTAGCGACGCGCGCTAACCTCATCTTGTCAAAATCGTAGTAATCATCATAAGAAATATATGAAGCAAAGTCAGACGCATGTCCAAACTTGTCGATAACCATCGTGATAATGAATAACAAGTCGCACAATCTACGCTATTATACGCAATTCGCGTAATTCTTCCATAATCGATGTAATTTCGTTGGTGTGACCGGTGTTACCTGCATCTTGCGAGGCGACCAGAAGCTTGAGCCGTTCGCACAGTTCGTTGGGATCATCAAAGTATACATACTCTAGTGGCTTCTCGTTATAATCCATGAGTAGACCACGATCCACTCGGGTTTATAGTTTGCTGTCGTAAGCTATACATTGCATTACTCTTTTTAATGTCCGCATAATCGTTAATTTTTTAAGTGAGAATTTACCCAAAGGATTGAGAAGGAACAGTTGCTCGTACAACCCTTTGCTACCGTTGTAGCAAAATCGTTCTACACACCTTTTCACCAATTTCGAAGATAATGTCCGAATCACCAATCATTAATTTTCCTGTCTCCGGATTAAAACGTACTTTATCCATGCGCAAGTGCTCCGTGTCATTGTTATAATTACCAGTAAAGTTGGAAAACAGATTATCTACATAGTATCTTACCGATGGTAAGAATCGTTGTAAATAGGTCTGATGTTCTTCGCTGTTTAGGTACCGTTCGTACTCTGTATGGGTCTCTGGAGTGTTGCCGCTACTCTCCGATTCTTTAAAGGTGGACTCCACAGACTGGACTGGGCTATGAGGATTGTGTTCCCATGCCTCCTCTATTGGTGGTGCGGCGATTGGTGTGGAACTGCGCACCTGATCGAGAAATTTAGGGCGTCTTTTAGGAGTAGATTGTACGTCATGTTGTTGTGGTAACCAGTGCTGGCTTTCGATCTTGGACTCCTGTTTAATATCTTTCAGCAGACCGGTCTGAAGTGTTTGTAAACGTTTTGTAATAGGTGCATAGGCTTTACTTAATGCAAGCTCCTTTTCAACCACACCTGCTTTTAGCGCTTGTAATTTCCTCTTGACTGCCTTTCGTACTTTTATGAGTTCTCGTTTGGTTTTCACGTCGTCTGCCATCGTCTAGAAACGGGTAGGAAGTGATATGCTATTTATGTGCTTTATAAGTATATATAGGTGTCAAAACCTTTTCGGTAGCGACCGTTCTGCAAATCGCCATCTTTATTGATCACCAGGAACCCATACCGATCTCGCCAGCATACGCCGCACAATTCTTTAAACCGGTTAAACGACATATCCGTGTTTACATGGTCAGCGTATACGTGTTTTAAATTGAGTTCGTCTTGTTTGAATAGCACTAGGACATTAGCATTGTCTCTAATCAATTGTTTAGGTATTTTGGAATAGGTCTGACATAGGAAAAACAATCAATGGCCATATGTCGACCTAAAGAAAAATATTCTCGCATTACATTTTGTTTATCGCACGACACGTCATCGAAAATAAATATCGAATTAGGTTTTGTATCCGCTGGAGTAACAATTGCATTCCATTTGTTAAACGCAAAATATCCTATTCCTTTTATTGGTTTTAATAACCTCTCTAGGTACTGATACTTTGGTTGATACAAGGATTTTGAGTAGAGATAAACGTTTTCAAAGCGTACACCATTCGGATGTTTCAAGAGACCGATGACTACATTAGTTTTACCACAATTGGATGGGCCTGTAATGATACACCGTATTGTTGATGGTAATAGTAATCCATGCTTTTGCACGTTAGTGTTGTTGCTGCAGTTGTGGTCCGTAATTGGCAACGCCAATTGTTGCTTTATCAGACGCATTCTATCCATATACTAAAACGTAATTGCAGTATGGTAAGCATTTAAGCGAATAATTCTACACGCATGACCAGTCTCCTTTAAACCTTTCGACTGACAAGATTAATGAGATCCTATCGTGGCTACGGGTTACTCAATAGTGCTATCCATCGTTTACCGGTAGAATTACATTTACCAGTCTATCGCTTCTGTGGACCGGGTACTAAGCTTTAGAAACGCCTCGAGCGTGGTGATATAAGTCGTAATCCCTTAGACGAAGCCTGCAAACTACACGACATCGCCTACGATCTTTCTACAGACTTAACAACCCGACACCAAGCTGATCGACGTCTTGCCGAAACAGCACAAAAACGTCGTACTGCACCCGACGCTTCGTTAGGTGAAAAACTTGCTGCGTTTGCTGTTGGTTCTGCAATGAATGCCAAAGTTAAATTTGGTATGGGTTGTCGCAAGAAAACGATAAGGTGTAAAGGAAAACGACGTGGTCAGCGTCTACGTACAGGAAGTGGTATACCATTCAAGCGTTTAATTCGCACCATTTGGGAACGCATTAAAACGTTCGTCCGACCGATCTTATTAAAACTGCTAAACTTGCAGTGGCACCGATTAAAGATATAACAGATGAAATTCGTGGCATCCCACGTGTAATCCCTGTACCCAAAACTGGTGGTTTCCTACCTTTGATACCTATTTTGCAGCCCTTTCCGCAATTGGAGCGTTGTCGGGTGGAGCAGCTGGGATTGCAAAAGCTGTCAACGATGCTAAACTTGGACAACAACAATTAGATGAAGCGAAACGACATAATATGGCACAAGAGGCAGTGACACTTGGAAAGGGTCTCTATTTGAAACCTTATCGCCGTGGACATGGACTGTACCTTAAACCTTTTCTTACACACGGGCAAGGTTTGCGTAAACAAAGACAACAAAAAAAAATCAACGCATTCGTTAAACCTACCTATGCGAGCGTTGACCAATGTTGACTTGAACAAATACATAAAACGTTTACCAATATCCCACTTTCGTGGAATATTCATGCGCAATTCACTTCCAAACACAATTCGTTGGCGAGAATGTGGTATTCTTAATCATGATACTACACGTGGTGTGGGAACTCATTGGACCGCGTACAAAAAGATGGTTCAAGGGCAGTCTATTATGATAGCATTGGTAATCTACGACCTCCGAGGAACTTGTCAAATACTTAACCTCATCAGGACCATGCACTCTCTATTATAATTATGAACAATTTCAACCGCTTAACACTGTTACCTGTGGACACTTCGTATTGAAATTTTACTGCAAAATAGTCCTCCGTTAAGTTTCTAACAACGTTATATATTATTTGATTTTAGTGTATTTTTAACTGTTTTGTATAAAAAGTGTTTAATTAAAACCATATATTGCAAGTGTTTCAGGAATTTGCTTTTTATTATCCCATCCCAACTACGAATACGACTAGTTGTTAGTTTATCGTCAACCACCGAACATGTACACATTTACTTTAACTGGAACTGAATCTACGCTCACCGCAATCATCAACCCACCAATTGTTCTCGATGATGACCATGAATACGTTATTGGTCTTACAAACTTTGATACATATTTTCAATTCCCAATGTAACGGAAGCGAACAATAAATTTTACATTGATGACATCGTGCTTACTTTACCAGAAGGAACTTATGAAGTGGCAGATATTAATAAGTTCGTACGACGTAATCTGAACGATCCCCGTGAACGCACTTCATCCAAACGTTATCTTATTGATATTCGAGCCAATAATAACAGTTTACATACAGAAATCAAAGCATCAGGTATAGTGGATTTTACACAACCAAATTCACTTGCTTCGTTGCTGGGTTTTGAGAAACGTAAACTACCAGCTCTCACTACTGCTATTTCGGACCATCCGGCACAAGTCTTTCCAATCAATTCAATATGTATTGAATGTAATCTTGTGGTCGGATCGTATCGGAATAGCAAACCTGTACACATTTTGCATCAATTCTTTCCTGCAGTTGCTGCAGGGTACAAGATTATTGAAAACCCCGTGAACGTCACCTATATGCCACTTAATACACGAATCATCGATCGCATCATTGTTAAAATAGTTGATCAAAACGGTAATCTCATCACTTTTCGTCGGGAAACCATCACGATTAGACTTTATCTAAAGCGTCTTTAAACAATGGTTTTGCGCTATGAGCATAAACCACCAAAACCTATTAATAGACGCATTGTCAGCACCTTTACCAGTTACAAGACACCAGTGCACCGATTAACACCGGAAAACGTTAAATTTCTGCAAACATTAGGACTCAAAGTGCTACATAGCTAAAATGGATAGTAATATTTTAAATGTTACGCAACGTGCTATATTTGATACAACCATCGTCAATGCCGACAAACATATGCATACTCCGTACTCCAATACCACGTATGAGAAGAACGATGTTATACGGATTCCAATAGAAAACGAAGATGTCTATACACTACCATGGGACAGCGTAATTTATATTGAGGGTACAATGAATAAGTCAGATGGTGGCGTTTCGCCTACAGCCGATTTTGTCAACAACGGAGTTTTATTTTTATTTGATGAAATTCGTTATGAACTTGGTGGAAAGACTATTGACCGCGTTCGTAATCCAGGTATAACTACGACTATTAAAAATTTCCTATCCTACGATTATAGCGAAAGTCGTCGCTTTAGAAACGCCGGTTGGTCCCCCATCGATAAGCTTGATCTCGTTGATGCTAATGGTCATTTCAACGTATGCATTCCCTTGCGCATGGTTTTAGGATTTGCGGAGGACTAACGAAAAATTCTTTTGAATATCAAACAGGAGCTTATTCTTATTAGAAGTAGTGCTGACGATGCAGCTATATCGAATTCTGATACCAAAGAGTCAATCAAAATTACTATTACACATATATCATGGCGGATTCCACATATAACCGTTGCAGATGCAGAGCGTTTAAAACTACTCAAACATATTCAACGCATTGTCACCATGGACATAAGCTTTCGCAGTTGGGAACTACACGAATATCCAGAATTACATACAACACACACGCATACGTGGGCTGTGAAGACGGCTTCTCAAGTGGAGAAACCACGTTTTGTTATTGTCTGTTTTCAAACCGATACATCGCGCAAAAGGGCGCAGTCAGTTCGACCACTGTAAGTTGACCAATATGAAATTACATCTGGGTTCATCTATGTATCCTTACGATAATCTTAACATTGATTTCGATACCAATCGCTATTCTATACTATATGAGATGTATGCACAGTTTCAACAATCGTACTACGGGGTATCAGCGAGCCGATATTAACACCCAATGAATTTCAAACGCACGCTCCACTTGTAGTCATCGATTGTTCCCATCAAAACGAAATAGTGAAAGTGGGAGCGGTTGACGTACGATTAGAATTTCAAATGAAAGAAGCGCTTAAAGCTCACACTACAGCGTACTGCCTCATTCTACACGATCGTTTGATCCGCTACAATCCTGCAACCAATATTGTGAGTGAAGTCTAAAATTAATAGTCCATTAGTTGTCGACGTTCAAAGGTTTAAAATTGCACATAATAACTTTGTGTTTAAAGAAATGGCTGTTTTACAACTATCCCTATCGAATGGAGTTGCAACAACATATGTGCTGAAACCACCATATTCTTGGAACTGTCTATCAGCTCGCTTCAAATACCAAAAGGTATGGTTAAGCAGAAACTTTCACGGTATATCTTGGGATGATGGCAATTTACAATGAATTTCCACACCTAAATGTTATTAACCTAGAAGATTTAGGGTGTACCTCTACATAAATTAAAGTATTACACCAATTCACATCAAGTGTTTCTAGCATACCACACGACATTCGTCATTCAATTGCGCAACCACAGATGTAATTGTACTCAAAACTGGTTTGTACATATAACCAATTATTCATTTTAATAAAGAATAATCTTTACATTAAGTAGTGTTTTTATTTGTATATTTTATACCTACATACATACATATTCCTTGAGACTAGTAAGATGTGTTTCAAAAAATGTCTTGAAATAAGTTTAATTGTAAAACTTGCTAACGAATCTGTAAGTATCATATTGAAAAATTCCTCTTAACGGATATGTATTTTGCATTTTTTATGCACTTTATGTTACAATAATACAATTAAAAAATTATATTCCACTACCGAGGTATTAAATTTTAAAGTATGTTATAGTTGTGTAAACATAAAAGGCATTGGATAGGTTTTTTTATAATCAAAGTAGTACATTTTTATTTAATCCCATCTGTAAAATGATGAATTTCTTAAACCTAAGTTTCATAAAATTTATTTTCCAAAGATCAACCAACTATAAACCAGAACTATTAAATTTACATAAATTTCGGTGTTATTTTAATTTAAACTATGCTCATAAAAAGTCGTTTATGTTTATTGCACCAACATTGTTACTACCTATGAATATCAAATCTTTAAAGGAATTTACAGTCATGATTAATTAATAAGTGGTCTTTTCATTTGTACACATTTTGTATATGTTGTTTTAGTTCCATCGACGACCTATTATTAGTAATCTGTTTATTATTTTATTGACGATATAAATTTTAAGATTGGAAGGGAAAGATAAGAAATCTTCCTCTGACATTTATATGCACTCCGCATAGTTGTTTAAGGTAGCAAATATAAATAAGCTGTTTAATGTGTTGTAGAAGAATTTTTACCATTGTATTATCGGTATGTATAAACTTACTATAGTTATTAAAATCTCCAAGATTACTTAATGTGTTTTTAACGGAAATAGAAATTGTGAATTTTGGTGATTAACAATTATGCTAAAATGATTTGAAGTTATGCAGTTTCCATATATAATTTACATATATCGGTATGTTGTAATAAATATCACAACCTCGAGGTCATTAACTACCATGCACTTTACTAAACTATAATTAATAAAATCCCCGTACATTTAACTAAGATACATTTTTCTTAATGTGGAAGTCTTATCTATATTTTATTCAAATAAGAATCTGCTACCGCCACCTACAAAAAGATAGGGACAATTAAAGAATGTAAGTTTTTGTAAATAAAACATTAAAATATTGTGTTTCGTTTTAACATTATATATTTAATACAAAAATAATTTTTTGAAATTCTCGGGATATTCTTCAACACGTGCATGTTTTTGCTTAACCTAAAAATCTTCGAAGTATTCAATCACCTAATGCGTGCAAAGCCTCCGTTCAGAACGCCTTATGGAGTACCATTCCGCATTTGAGAATGAGTACATCCCCATCCAAATTCTTCACCACGTTTTAAATAACGACATTATTTGCATACATTTAAAGGTTATATTTTAGATCCGGGTACTAGTTTAGTGTGGTTGTATAAATTATGTTGGTGATGCAATCATGAATAAAATAACGAGTGATTTGTCTTAACATGTTTTTTACATATACACACACATATTAAATATATATTGAAATTGCTAAATGTAAGCAAGAACACCTTGATATAAGATCAAATTAATTTTTTTATTTGAGAGTCAAATAAATCGTGATGAAAGGTGGTATAATTTGCATACCAAGAAGGAAATAGTCTTAACATGTTTTTGCAAACACACCTTATGTTAATTAAATCCATTATATTAAAAGTTGAATGTCGGCATGATTTGCATATATATTACCAGAGAGCTATAATTTCAATAAAAAAACACGAGGTTATATTCGACTGCGAATTCTTGTTGTTTTATCTTGGTAATGAAATCGTGAACAACATGTTTTTACAAGATTTTACATGCTGACTTTATAATTAGATCCATTATATCACATTTTGTATATTTTCTAAATGTTATTCGCTACTTCATACAAAATACAGCTTTTGAGGAAAGCTAAAAAATTCTTTACTACTTGCACGTTTTTACTTAACATAACAAAATTTTTTATATAGGTAAAATCACCACTTCGCTATGCTCTCGGCTACCTAGTTTCGGCTACTTTTCCAAGGTCGTTGTGACGTCATAGCCTTTTATAAATAAAGAACAATGTAATACTATTCTAAAATTTTTATTCTGGCATTATACATAACAAAATTTAAAAATATTTAATGCCAAGCATGGAGCCATTTAAACTTAATTTTAATATAAATTTGATTGTTTAACATGGCTAACAACCAATGCAAGAATTAAGATATACAACAAATTTGTGTGTCAGATAACAAATCCTGGTGTTAATAAACAACTTGGAAATTATATACTAGATTTTTTACGTTGTCCAGATGCACGTTTAAGAGCAACATTCGCGTCAACTTTAACCAAAGAACACGGTATTACGCAATTGGAAGCGACAATATAAAACTGTACAATTGGAAGCTATGTCAGTGCGGAACGGGTGTATAATCCCTTAAAAGACTGTTTAACCTTATTGGAAGATAGTAAGTTATACTTCCTAAAGGCGCCAATGTACTCGGTACCGCCAAAATGTGGAGTAAGTTATCGGACAAGCTACAAAATAGCTGCTGTTTAGTGTATAATAACCTGCTACAGTACATGTATGGGGGGAACGGCAATACAAAGTAATTGACGGGCTTGCAAATTAAGTTGTCAGAAAAACTAGAGAAAAGGGAAAAATTGATAAAGTATGTGCTTTCAGCTTTTAGTTTTAACTATTTACCTGTAAATTATTTGGAAGTAGTAGAGTAGGAAGACAGCCAAGATAAAATAAAAATCTTACACAAGTGCTACATTAAAGCAGGTAACATATTTTGCACAATCTGTAACACCATATTCTACAATTCCAAAAGAAATAATCATTTCGGTATCGGGGTTGATAAGTACGCCTAACAATCGCCCAGAGGTTGTACGACAACGCGTAAATATTGGCAGTAAACTCTCTCCGTTGACGCTGCAGGAAATTGCCCAATTATGCACGCCATACGCTGTAAGTGGAAGAAAAAGACAGCTGGAATTAAAGGAAATGCATGCAAAAAGGCGAAAGTTGGACTAAATGGAAGACACTGCGACAATACGCGAACAATACAAAGATGTGTTAGACAAAGAACATCTTATTAGAGAAAGAGGAAAGCATTAAAAGATTATTTTATGTGACGATGGACTGACTTGGATACATCCGCGTTCTACAAGCTGTATGTATTTGTGGTTAGTAAGAAAGACTCTTTTTAGAATTTTAGAATAGTATTACATTGCTGTATATTTATAAAAGCCTATGACGCCACAACGACCTTGGAAAAGTAGCCGGAACTAGGTAGCCGAGAGCATAGCAAAGTGGTAATTTTACCTATATGAAAATGAAAATATAGAACTTTTAAATTTTTTGAATAAATTTTGGTAGGAAATATTTAATAAATCAGTATATGTTAATGAAACACATATTTTCTAAATGATATTGGTGCTAAGGAAAGCTATTTTATTAAGTTCTATAGTTTGAGAGTGACGTAAAACCTTGATGCTACACCTTGAGTTGTAAAGTTAATACATACGTCTTGATATAAGATCAAATCAAATAATTTGAGAGTCAAATAAATCGTGATGAAAGGTGGTATAATTTGCATATATTTTAAATTCATACGGGTATAATTAAAAGATTATATGTTAGATCCGAGTGCAAGTTCAGTGTAATTGTATAAATTATTTTGGGGTGATGTAATCAAGAAGGAAATATACGGCATATCTGTCTTAACAAGTTTTTCGCAACACACCTTATGTTAATTAAATACATTATATTAAAAGTCGAATGTCGGCGTGATTTGCATATATATTACCAGAGATTTATAATTCCAAACACGAGGTTATATTCGACTGCATGCAAATTCTTAGTATTTTATCGTGACATTGAAATCGCGAGAAGTGAATGACTCCTTTTTACAAGATTTTACCTGCAAACGTTTAAAAATTTGACCTCTATCATATAACATTTCGTATATTTTCTAATTTTATTTGCTACTTCGTACAAAACACAGCTTATGAGGAGAGCTAAAACACTCTTTACCACTTGCACGCGTTTGCTTAATATTAAAAAAATTCTTCACCGCGGCGTTTTAATTTTTATCAACCTACCCAGAAAAATACGAACCAACACGTGAACTCCATTTTCTACACACACAACATTTTTTAAAATTTAATATTAATATTTAATATTTAACGTCGGGAACGCTGCTAAAAAATTTCTTAAGAAAATATCTCCACCCCAGCGCACGCGCACCACCCCACGACAAAAATCTAACAACCCCGCCCAACGCACACCCCAAAGGCCTAATGACCCCACGACGCACCAAATTTACACACAAAGACAATTTTGTTCTCAAAGCGGCGTATACATATCTTGCTGCACGTTTTGTTTCCCAAAGCGGCTTAGCTGTTGATATTGTTCTCGAATCGGCGTATACATATCTTGCTGTGGATCTCTGTTGCCGAAGCGGCTTAGCCCCCCTACTTGTGTGTAATAACAACTTTAAAAAAACAGCGAAAAATATTTACTACTATTAGACTTAACGTTGATAACAAGCGAAGAAAAGAAGAGAGCCTCTCACCCCCTTAAAGCTGGTTATATATACCAACAGCCCCCACTCTGTTGTTTATGTTTCTTGCAATTCCCTCACACATAAAGAAACTTTCCTGGTATCCTTGTCAGCGTTGGCATACTTCTCAAAATACAAACTCCTAACCGACACAAAATTCTACATAATTTTACAAATAAACACCAACGGTCTTCACCCTCCAGGAATTTTAAAGCGCGTACACAACAAAATACCGCGAAAATCGTTTCTACCCGTGTAACGGCTGGTCTGCTCGCCAAAACTAGCCTCAACTGAAAATCGATTCTTATAAGATTCACGCCCCACATGTAAGACAAACCTTTTATCTCATATACAACCATATTCTCTCTCATGATTCGTTATAAAAATCCCACTCAAATATGTACCCTCTTTAAAACTTCGACTGACGCGTGCTTCCCTTCTACTTGTAACGTCCAATCGCATTTCTTAATTTCTCTCCCTATTTAAAATCGATATTTTGTACAAACATCTTCCACCTCTCTCTTGCTTAAACTTTAAGTCTATCCTTGTTGCATCGCTCGTTACTAAATCTAACCGATATCTGATATTTGCGTCTTTCTCCTTTATATGCTATAACCAGTCTGTCCTTGTTTTCATATCGATCCGTGCCTGCCTTAACGTCTATTTGCATTTGTAGAAACTATTGATTTTCTGATGAGATTGTTGACAACACGCCCCATCCTAGTAAATAATCATTACCTAACAATGTGTCTGTCGTAACCGTCGAGTTTTTGTGTATTGATTTTCTTTCCTATCTCTTTTTAACAAGCTCGTGTTTATAATGCTATTTTCCGACGACCACTTGCGAAAACAACAGATTACACACTACTTATTTATGTAGACAGTAAAGTATATCACTCTAGAGTGCGAAAGTACATATCACTCTAGTGTTGAAATACTTTTCAACTCTAGAGTGATATAACTAATGTTAGTATGCTAGTTACCTAGGCAACCCAAACGACTACTGGTTTTTACCTTTTTGTATTCATTCGTTTCGTTTTGGCTAATAACAGTTTAAAATACTCAGAGTTAAATCGATACTGACAGTTTCCGTTTTACTTAAAGATGTAATTACTCATATTAGTTTGTAATTAAAATGATTTCTTGAATAAAAATTGAAAATGCATACGCTAAAAGCAACAGATTCGCGGATTTTATAAAAATAAAGTAGGTGTTCGAATTTTCAACATCAAAACGTCAAATAAATTTTATAGGTGTCTGTCTGTCTTGCATTATTGCATACACATTTATTGCAAATAAGCATAAAAATAACTATTTTGTAATTGTTTTTAGTGGTGGTCGTCGGAAAAATAGTGTACAGTACTCGCGTGGAAAGTGACATTTCACACTCGTGGAATAGTCGCACTCGGCTGACGCCTCGTGCGACAATACTCTTCCACTCGTGTGAAATGGGTCACTTTCCACGCTAGTAATGTAATATACTATTTCTGCCAAATGATATTGAAATGTCTCTACTTCACTAAAATTATAGCCGTAAAATTATTGATCATAAAGTAAAATTAAAATGAAAAAGCTTTTTAACTATTGTACGCCCATTATACTATAGTTCAAGCTGCATTCTCATCATGTATACAAATGAATTGACCTTTTTGATAGTCGCTTAACATTTATTGACTCTGCTTTCTAAATATTATACAATTTCCTTTGCAAATAAATGCAAAACTGAAACTGAAATGAAATTTACTCTAAAATTGCTACATAAAATTAATTAATCACTATATTAGATTTCTAGAATAGCTATTTAACTTTTTAATGACCGGTATTTACACACACTAGCCTACCCTAAGCTAACCTATGACCTAATCTATCTAATTCTAACCAACAAATTACATAGTAGAATATATATATATATATATATATATATATATATATATATATATATAATTGATAAAACGAGGTCAATTAATTTCATATGATGAAAAGAAATATTATTTACAATTATTGAAAAATATTAAAATACACCCTTCAATCAATCAATATCATATGTATCATTTACTACAAAATCTATATACTTTGAATTCAATCTAAAGTCACCAAAAACTACCTTTTTTACCAAAGAAACCTGGGACGTTCTAGACCTCTCTATAATATATTACGTAAGTTTAACGTATGCAATGTTTGTTGTTGACTTCATTGCAAGTATGTATTATTTTATATAAATTGAATAAATTCAGTATTGAAATCTAAATAGAAAAAATATCTTAAAATTAAATAGATCTGACCTGCTACAGGTTGGTCGGGTTGTGAATCAACACCCCTTTGTTGTCCTCCTTCGTTGAACCAGTGTTTGAGTACAGTTACCCCTCGTTTTCCAAAAATTACTTCGTGCTTCTTTATTTTATTTGCCTTGAATCTCGCAACTCAAAATTGTACCAGAATTGTACCAAAATATAATTGTCGACGCTGATTTGAATTGTTTTCTTGACCCAGATTTGAATTATTTTTATCAACGCATTCGAAATATTCAGAAATATACCACAAATTCGAATTGTTGTATCACCAATTTAAAATATTATATCGACCAATTCGAAGTATATCGACCAATTCGAAGCCCTATTATTATTAATATTTAGTTTAAATAAATTACCCCAAATGTTATTCACGTTAAACTGCAAAAGAAGTCTTCATAGTCGTTGCACTACATACACTTGATATTTTATTAAATATTAAATTACGCGTGACTTTCTGGTTAGCAGCGACGCAACTTCGCCCTGCATGAGTTTTGAACTGACTTGTGTTATCATTGCTCTGTGTTAATATAAGCTTTTCCCACTTACATGTGGGCTGGGTTTTCAACAAGTCTTGCAAATATCTCAACCAACCATGTCTTTAATATTCCTTTCATTTCGAAGTAGTTTCTGATGTAATTTCTTCGGTTTTCCGTGTAATATCTATTTGATACTTTATTATTCGTTGTCTTGACCATATGTTGTTTTGTGTAAATATCGCCTTTTCAATAATTGAACAAATAAATGATGTAACTTTAATTCTGTTTTCGTTTATGCGTCTTTGAAAACTGCGTTTTCTTATCAAAAATGTTTATTGTTTTAGCGTAGTTTTATAAAGCTTTGTTAGGTGGTATCTCTTATCTTCGTATTTGTTTTATAACTAATTAGAACACTTCTCAATGCGTGTTTAATTACATGTACTATCATTTCTTTGAATACGCGTTCTATTGTTGAAGGATATGCTCACTGGCATTACTTAAAATTAATAACGGTCTATATACAAAGTGTTGAACACTTGCTATTTCCATAACGTATGAATTACCTATTTTTCTGCTAAATACGCGTTCTGTTGCTGTAAGATATGCTTTCTTGCATCGCTTAAAGCTAATTATGGTCTATATACAGGGTGTTAAATGCTTACTATTTATATAATGTACGAATTACTTAATTTTCTGCTAAAAAAATGCAGTTTTGTGATTTCTATTGCAATTTATGGTTACTACACGACCCAAAATAATTCAATTAACAAAAACATCACATTCTATTTACACGAAATAAAATTTACATCCTCCGAAACTCTTTTCATTACATTAAATAATTTACTTTTGCATGGAAACAAATCATTCTCAAGAATGTGTTCATATTAAATAATTTTATCAAACATATACCCTATTAAAGTAACTGGGCTATCCTCATAGCTGACTTTAACGCTCGTCCTAATATGAGCTCACAGTAAAACACTTTAAACCTGTGTGCAACATTTTAGCTGTGCAATAATAAAAAGTCTCCTTTACTTTGTACAAAACAGCCTGGTTATCCTTACTATAATGTCAAATTGTAACATTTATTCTGACGTTTCAGCATTAATATTTATGCCTTAATCATAGACTAAAATGTGATGAATTTAGTATTGTAAGGTTAAAAACAGTATAGTTAATCTACTTACATAATTACTATGGTAAAGATTTTCTACATTTAAAAACTAATACATAAATTACAGTTATGACTTTTGACAATTATGGAAACAATAACAAATATTTACAAAAGCTAACTATGTGTACGATACGAATTTTAATAAAATAAAAAATTGCAAAAGGAAAAAGTAGAAAGAGCTGAAATAACTAATATGAGGTTGTGAATTTTATTAAATTATTAGTTAGTGATCAGTATAATGATTGGAATTGACTTAAAATAGAAAAATTAAAGGAAACGTAAAAAAAGGTAAGATTTTAGGAACGAAATGTTTATCTATTAATAAATTCTAAATTAACGGTCTGTGAAAGTGGATATTAATATAATATAACGAAGAATATACAGAATTTAAGTTGTTTGTATCTTGTTTATTGTTGAGTGGATTAGGTTGTTGTAGAATGTGAAAAAAAATAGTCCTTTGTAGTAATTGTTTTCAATGCCTAAAATCTTGGTGTCTTCGAATTTAGCAGTGTGATTTGTTGCATGTAGATGTGATGATAAAGCACAACTTAGCTTACCAAGTCTGGCATCGCTTTTTTGTTTAATTATACGACTTTTTAGCCATTGTTCAGACTATTGTGTATTGTGTATTGAGTATTTCTTGATTCTTTTGTACGTGGTAATCTACACAATGTCCTATCTTTCTCCGCATAACTATCTCTACACCTGAATTTTCTTTGTTTGATCCTGTATGAATTACCCTGAAATTCCCACTTCAAATATTCCCTATTTTTAGCCACCAAACTTTGCTAATCTCCACTATATTTAATGCTAGCATATCCATTTCAATTTTCAAATTCTCTAACTGGCCTACTTGCTTCATATTTCAAACAATTCACGCCCCGGATCGCGAGAAGTTCCTAGTTCCTCTTTTCTTCTTATTGAGATTGTCGATCACAGCCTCTAAAGCAACCCTCTCCCGGAGATCCGAATGGGGACTATTATAATTCCGAAATCTTTTTGCTCAGAAGCTATCATCGTTTTTGAAAGCGTTTTGGCACGCTGTTTACCTGAGAAGGCTGCTCCGTGGCTTAGTTGGTATGCGTGTTACTACTGCGCCCAAGGTCTCAGCTTTGAATCCCGATACGGTCTGCATGAAAAATTGTAGGCGAGCATTTTTCACAGAAGTACGCCTTTGTTCGGATGAGAGGTAAAATGTTTGTCTCGTACGAGTGTTGTGCTTCGTACGTTGACGTAGCCTAAAAGACAAAGAAAAAAAATTCCCGGGCTCAGTTGTGGAGTAAGCGGGGTATTACAAATACTAATATGAAGGAAAGGCCTGAAATAAAAAGTAAGTATTAACCGTTTAGTACATCCTGTGGGAAAAATCCCCACCTGAAGTCATACCTAAATACAAAAAACCAAAGGAAATAACACAGTAACAAAAGAACTCTAATTAGCAAAAAAAGAAAAAAAACATTACATCCCTGTCGGGTGACTAACACTTTGCAAAAATAATCACTATACTGTGTAACGTTTTCTACCTTCTTACTGCCCAATATTTGGATACATTACAACGGGCCATAACCCGGTTTGAGTAAGTGAAAAAAAATCTATTTTAGTATTTGCTATTTAGTGTATTTGTATGCCAGATTTCACAATTTAGTTTACTATTCATAATATTATGATACCTCACATAGGCTCTGATAATGCTAACATATAACTTACAGTTACAAATACAATGGCGATAACGTCTTCCAATGTGCCTGCAAGTTTTTAACCCATTCACGCATTAATAGATAGTGTATTTTTTGTTTTTCTTTCTTTATAAAGTCAATCGTAATATATTAATCCCATAGCAATAGATCCAAAAATAGTAAAATCATTTTCGTACATACAATTAATTCGAAATATGTATGACCCCCAAACAGTAAAAACTAAGTCGACAGGATCTCGACACAAACAGGAAAGAAACACTTACCCACGTGTCTACGATGTTGGATCTCTAATTTGCTTCTAGGGCCAGTGCGAGGCAGATGGACCCGAGACCATGTAACTGATGTGACCTTCTATACCCAAAGGAGCGACAATTCAAGAGACTATCATGTCCACCGGAGAAAGCACGCAGTGTGTACAAAAATTTTATAAAATAACGAAAACTACAACAAACATTCTCAGTCGTTTGCAAAAAAGAAAAATGAATGTTAATTTCTTTGATAGCACGAATTCACATCCATGCCGGTGTTATCAAACACAGATGTGATTAACGATTCGAAACAAGCTTTATTGGTGAAGTAGGATTCAATACTTTAACGAGTCTTTAGATTGAAGTAATCTAGAAAGAAATTATTTGCCATCGTAATGTGTAGCAAGTTCATGGATACCTAAAACAGGGTATTGACTATTTAATTTATAGATTAAACTTTTTGTTTTAAAGTAAATAGATTTGAAGTTGAAAATTATTAGAAAGGGTATTCATTGTAAAAAGGTCTAATATACCGGGTGTTGTTGGAGGATTTAAGCAGAATCTAAGTAAATGATTAATAAAATACCAAAAAGGGGTAGGTTTTTACTGATTATCGTAAAGCAAACGTAACAGTTGTCACGCACGTTAAAAATCTCTACTTTGCTTGGAACAGCAAGGGTTTGGCAAATTTAAATCTTCGACATTAAAAATAAACGCGCTGTTTGGCCAATATAGCACCTTGGGGTGGAGCATTGGAAAATAAAATGAACTGTGTCCCTGAGAGGTAATGTGATTGTTTCACGTTGCCGTCTACTTTGAAGTAGTGTATCTTAGAATGCCATACCGACCCCTATGGTTTCTGCTACTTTAAGTACCGAACGATCTTCCTTTAGGGAACTGTCTAAGTCTAGTTGCTCACTAAAAACCCTACTAATTTGGTTAAACTTATAGGTCGGCTATCTAGCTCACTGATACATGAGTCATTTTATCGATTCTAGAACTTCTTCAAGGTGCAGTTCCGTGCAGAACGGTTAGATTAGCTAGCAGCTTATAATTGCACACATGTAGAAAAAACAATTTATGCTAATATTAATAGCATACTGAGAAATGTAACGAATTTAGTGAAATCTTGAACTACAACTAATATGGAAGCATTTTCCAGATAGACTATGCAATTTTTTAATTGCTGTATCGCACTTTTCTAGGGATATTGGATTTCAGATAGTACACATTATGTTGCTTTTAAAAATCTATTACTATCTATTACTATTAGCGTTTATATATAATAATAAACTAGATCTACTTGCCTAGTATATGCATAGATTACAAACAATCATAGCATTAGATGTGACTGTGACAAGCAGGGACCTACATGTTTCGATTAACATTAATTAAAGCAAATCTAAGATTCAATCTATCGCAACACTGTTTGATCGTTTTATCATTAATAACAATAGAGCATTATATTTGTGTTAAATTGAATACTAGTAAATTATTGATGGCTTTTGTGTTATAAACGCAAGAAAAAATAGAAATTTCTTGGAGTTTGTTATGGTAGTTACAGTTCAATACAATTTTTGTTATCTTGAATTTATTTCACTTTGTGCTTTTTTAATATTAATGTTTATATTAAATTGTATATCATTAATATTACCATTATGTTAGTGTAATTGATTAAATAAATAATATATTTTCTAATATGTGTATTTGATTGTACTAGTTCGTATGTTTTACATTTATTTAACGCAACGGTAGCAATTTTTATTTAAGCTTAGGGTCGCATGCTACTTTGGTCCGCCACTAACTAATGTATATTCGAATACTTACATAATTGGTACAATTTTCAATAGAAAGTAGGAAGCAAAAGAAAATAGTTTGAAAGAAAAAGATTTAAATACAACAACCAGGCAGCATTGGATTTGGTAATAGTAGTTGTGAGGAAATAAAAGGAATAGCTCAGTATAGGAAAGGTTGTAGGACTGACCTTAATCATGTTTAGAATAAAAATAGCAATAGTGTGTTTGCATGTAGATTTATTACAGTCTAATTTTGAAGCAGAACGAAATCGTAGTTATGATTATAAAATCTATATGCAAATAACTACAAAGTGCAAATACTCTATTCTTAAAGCAACTTGTTTTATATACCTCTTCATATGGATTTCTTACTAATGGATATCCACTTTTTGTTCTTAGGGAAAGTATGAAGTATATGAAATTTATGTTTTACAGTTTCCAATGTTACATTTATCAAGTGAAATATTTTAAAATAGAAAGGGGAATTCTAAAACACTGATAGTTAATTCCGTTGACAACGGAAAACGACTATGATTTAGCTGTATCTAATCAACTCTGTAATTATTTTATTTCAACCGTAGCGGAAATTTCATTGATAAAGCGCTATAAAAGCGAAATAATTACACGAGGCATTAAAATTAACTAATATGCATTACTTCTGGTTATCAATATTTTGCGCGGTGTGTGCTTCAGTAAAATGTGCACCGTTGTTCGAAGACACAAAAGGTTAGTATATGTTTTCGATACATAGTCCGTTTAGTATGATTGCTAGAACTTAATAGAAAAACATTTATATAATTTTAATTTTCACACGATGTACATGACGTTTCTATACAGAAACGACCGCTGATTACTATACAGATCAAGGTTTCAGATATCTTATCATCGGTACATCGATTTTTCATAATCAATTATTCAAAATATTACAAGTTAACAAAAGACGCCGACCTTTAATGCGAAAATATTAGTTAATTGCGTTTGTAATCAATTGTTTGGCAAACACCAAGCACTTTCGCTTTCAGGAAATCCCCTAAAAGCTTATCTGGACAACTTTATTAACTTTCAGAATAAACAATGGTATGTAGAAACTTTGCCTTAAAGTAGTTGAAATCTTCTTATAATAGTGTAACGCGCCACTACTACCGCGTTTCTTTAATTTAAAACAAGTAATAACAAACGTCTTTATTACTTACTGTTCACAAGTCTAATTAACAGTATATGCCTTATTTATAGATGTTTTCAGTCCACTTAACAATGAAGCACTATTACACTAATGAATTTACAAGCACTAATATCTTCTTAAATTAACTCCTTTACCATAGGTTCATTAACAACACTAACACTACTATTTATTTATACACTTCTATTTATTTATGTATACTACAAGCTGTATGAACATTAGACACAGCATATCACATTTATGTATACTTCAAAAGCTCAAAACTGCTATCACTTTACAACGTTATAATTTATATTAGACATTCAAGAATAGACTAACTCTTACATTCATAAGCGGCCTTATATATACCCTGCATTAAGATATGACTCATTATCTAGAACTTTGTAGAAGGATTCTCGAATGCTGAAGAATACGCTGTGCCCCGGGCGTTTGTATGTTTGACGGGTTGCCTAATAGTGGATCGCAACACTGCCCCTCTTTAAAACCGTTACGTCTCGTAACTGTAAATCCATCTTGACGCCAATTCGATGACTGATGACGGTATCGGCAGCTATCTCCTCTGGTGCATCCACCGCGTCGTTGGAAGTAACAGTCAACACTCTTTTCATGGTCTTGGTAGGCAACCGGTTGATAACAACAAACAAGAACCTGGACGTTGGTTCCTGGAAAACTACTTCTAGCATATTTCGGACTATCCTCCAGTCTAAGCGATCCAGTCCACAGCCCAGCTTGGGCACCGCTAGTCTCGTTACTCCATTTTCCATCATCTGCGCCTTAAGATTTAGCAAAGCCTCCCATAGATGTCCATAACTAGGTCTCTGCCATGAAGGATTTTGGTGACCAGATAGTAAACATAACGATTTTTATCTTGAAGGACCAAACATTTTCCTACAGTTGGCTGCTGTTGTACTAATTCATCCACACATCCAAACTTTTCTTGAAAACAACAGCTATTCCCTTGACATTGCCAAATCTTGGGCTACGCAATGTGCAAGGAATACTCTCCTGGTGCTCTAAACAGATCTTGCTGTTTTCAACAACAACGCCAAATCTCGCCTTAGCGGAACCACCATACGCCGCCATAAAGCTCTCAAAATCTACATTTGGCTCATGATTAATAACTTGCCGAACACCATTATCATTATTCGAGTCTTCCTGGTTGTTGCCAGCGTAGGATGTTAAACGGTCAAAGTGTACCACTTTCGGTTTACCACGAGGATCTTCTGATCCGGTACACTACATCATTAATCCTTTTAACACTTCGTACGGCCCTTCCCATTGTCTTTGTAGTTTTGGCGACAATCCACGTTTTCTTTGTGGATTGTACAACCACACTAAATCTCCAGGTTGATAACCACCTTCTTGTGCTCTCGTGTCATATTGTGATTTCATTCGATCGCTTGCTGCCTGTATATTCTTTCGGACGTTTTCGTGAATACTATTTGATCTTTCACGAAGCTTACTAACGTAATCTTCACCTGCGATCTCTTCTCCAGGTTTAAATCCAAACTGAAGATCACATGGTAGCCGCAATTCACGTCCTAGCATTACGCAAGCGGGGAGTACCCTGTGCTGTCATGTACCGAAGATCGGTACGCCAGTAGGAACAAATGCAGATATTGGTCTCAGTCTCGTTGATGTTCAGAGACAACTTTGGCCAGGTACTTCCCTAACGTCCTGTTCATTCTTTCAACCATTCCATCCGATTGGGGATGAAGTGGCGTGGTTCTAGTCTTCCTGATTCCAAGATGCTTGCAGACATTTTGAAACAATACTGATTCGAAGTTTCGACGGAACTCCAAAACGACAAAACAACTCCCTGACTAGTACATCTGCAACCGTCTCGGCTTCTTGGTTAGGTATAGCATATGCCTCCGGCCATTTGGTAAAATAATCCATTGCAACCAAGATGTGTTTATTTCCTTTCTCTGATTCAGGAAATGGACCAGCTATATCAATGGCTACCCTCTCAAAAGAATTCCCCACGTTATACTGTCTCATTGGGGCTTTCCGTTTTGAGACCGGGCCATTTGCAGAGGCACACAATTCACATTTCCGGCACCACTCCTTCACATCATCTTTGCAGTTCAGCCAATAGAATCTTTCTCTCACTCTCTCAAGAGTTCTTTTCACGCCAAAGTGCCCTCCGGAAATACCATCGTGCAAGTGCTGCAACACTTCCGGCACTCTGCTTCTCGGCACTATCACTTGAAGTCTCTCAGTGCCATCTTCAAATTCAGGCGTCGTTTCAAGATTCTATTTTCCATCATCAAGGAGTCCCACTGTGCCCAGTATGCCTTCAGGCTCCTACTTGAAATACTAATTTCTTCCTAAGCTGGTCGTTGTCCTCTATTTTTCCACTCAATAATACGTCCTAATTCGGCGTCATTTTCCTGGTCTTCTCGTATTTTTCGAGTTGCCAAGTATCATCGGTTACCGTCATTCTATGGATGACACTTATTTTCTTCCATCTTGGAGCAATGATTGCAGTCCACCGGACAAGGTCTCCTAGATAGAGCGTCTGCATTCCGATGGCTAGTTCCTACGCGATGTTCTGTGTCAAAGTCATATTCCTGCAGCCGCTCTATCCACCTTGCCACTTGCCCTTCAGGATTTTGAAACTGCAGTAACCATTTCAGTGCAGCATGGTCTGTTCTCAACAGGAATTTACGGCCGTATAAGTACTTATAAAGTGCTCTACGGATTTGACGACGCCAACAGCTCCCTTCTTGTCACACAATAGTTCCTTTCTGGCCGCGACAAGACCTTGCTGAAATACCCAATAACTTTTTCTTGTCCGTCCTGCCTTGAGAAAGAACGCCTCCTATAGCTGTGTTACTGGCGTCGGTATCCAACACAAATTTCCCTCCATCCGTGGATAACTCAAAATTGGTGCTGTAACTAGTAGCCGTTTCAGTTGTTTCAAATGCTCTGTGGCAGTCGTCATTCCAATCATATTCTTGTCCATCTTCGGTTAATTTTGTTAACGGTTTGGCAATGTTTGCAAACCCAAGTATAAAACGTCGGTAATATGTGCACAATCCTAGAAAACTGCGTAGTTGGTGTATATCTGCTGGTGTAGGCCACTCTTGTACCGTTTTTATTTTGTCAGGGTCAGCTCTTATTCCGGTCTCCGAAACGACATGTCCTAGGTATTTCACCTCTTTTCCAAACAGGTGACACTTCTTGGGGCTCAATGTAAGGTTTGCCCCGTAATCTCTGGAATATCTCCTCTAGGTTCTTAAGATGTTCTTCGAAAGACCGACCTAACACTATCACGTCGTCCAGGTACACCAGACATGTCTTCCAGGACAGTCCACGCAGTATCGACTCCATCAATCGTTCAAAAGTAGCAGGAGCATTGCATAATCCAAATGGCATGACCTTGAACTGCCATAATCCAGTTCCAATTGTAAAGGCAGTCTTTTCTTTATCGTTTGGCTCCAAGCCTACCTGCCAGTATCCGCTTTTCAGTCCAAGGTCGAAAACCATTTAGATCCGGATAGAGTATCTAAGGTGTCATCAATTCTGGGCAAAGGATAGCTGTCTTTTTTGTCACGTTATTAAGCCGCCGGTAGTCTACACAAAACCTTGTCGACCCGTCCTTTTTCTTGACAAGCACTACCGGGGATGCCCATGGACTATTCGAGGTTCAATCACTCCCTGTTCTTCCATATCGGTGATAATTTGCTCAGCTTCCTTACGTTTTGCCAAAGGAAGCCGCCTGGGTGTTGTCTTATCGGTTGCGCATCTCCAGTATTGATCTTGTGTTGCACAACATTCGTCCTTCCTTTCTCACTATCATTCAGTGCAAACACACCTCGATATCGTCCGACCAGTTCTTTTACCTTGCCCAGTTGGTCGCCATTTAATCCTTGACACGAGGGTATCAACATATCCAGCAATTTCTGTGAGCAACCGTTGGTTGGTTTATTTTCGTGTCGTCCACACAACGTTTAATATGACATACTGGAATGCAACTTCCCACAATCATGCCTTTCTTCAGGGTCACTGTATGGAGATTAATGTTCAGCACCCTTACTGGTACCATATTTCGAGACTTTACCAGCGTTCTTCCAATCAGAAGTCCCTCCTGACCCATTCCCGATTCAGTTGCTTCCATCATGCATACTTGTCCTTCCCGGAGCGTACCATCCGGGCGTCCCATTACTATCATTTCCGCCTTCTCGGGTATTTTCATATCGCAAATCATTCGAACTTGCATCGTCTGGTTACTCCTACCTTGAAATGGAATCTCATCATTATCTATCCGAAGCACATTTTCTTTCATGTTTACATGAAACCCATATTCTCTCATGAGATCCATTCCCAAGATCACTTCTTCTGTAATTTCAGCTACCAACACTCGATGATTAATTAATTTGTCCCCAATTGTCAACATAACGGCAGTCTCTCCGTGAGTACAAATTTTCTCACCACTTGCCGTTCGAAGACACACCGATACAGGTAGCACTTTTCCACGACCAACCAAATCTGGCCTCACAATAGTTCTTGTCGCTCCTGTATCCACAAGTAATCGGACAACCCTACCATTAATTCTACCATCGATATAAATGCTGTCCAGACTTTCCACCGACGATGCAGCACGGATGATAATCTCCGGGGCACTACGCTGTGCTGTCGAAGTTCGCCCCTTTACATGGACCAGATTTGGCACAACCGGTTGTTTCTTTGGTTGAGTGCAGCGTCTCTGCATATGGCCAACTTCACCGCAGCTCCAGCATCGTAGACGCCATCTCCGTGGTCGTTGTCTTTCAGCCTTTCCGCCTTTCGCTTTTCAAAACCACGGTTGATTATTTCACTATGCTTTTGAGCTTACCAGGTTCCTCAACAGAAGCTTTTGACCACCCTTTAGTTGTTACTGCTTCTTCAAGCGCATGGGCCGTCTACTAACATTTTTCCGGCTAGTCTTCGCTTGCTGTTTTCCCTCCTTAAGATCCACAAATTTTGGAAGCAATTTTCGAGGAACATTTCCTTGGTATCCAATCAACTCCTGGAATTCAGCTTCGAATTTTAGGCTTTCACTTGCTTTTCGAGCTTTTAACTGCGTGGAAACCGTTAAGGTAGCATTCCAATCTCTCCAAGTTTGTGTTGACCGTAATCACTCTTATCAATCGTTTTAAAATGTTAAGACCTCCCCCGAGGGCCACATTAAGGGATACCTTCTTTTGTTCCCCCTTCATTGACAGTTCAAATTGTTTCTTGTGGGCCAAGGTGTTTTACCATCAATGTAGGTGGTTTTCTTTAAATTTCGGTTTCGCTTTTTCCAGGTTTTATTTCTAATGCTGTTCAACTTGGCGGTTTCAAGGGCCGGTTGTGAAATCACTTGTTTTGCAGCCTCATCACATCTTCTTCCATTTTCTCAATTTACTGTCCAACTTTTGCTCAACTGTTTTACCTGTTCAGGAAATCTTCTTTCAATCAATGGAACTTTCCATTAATCTTTGTTCTAACTGGCTGTACTTTATTAATTTTCTTCCATTTTGGCGTATTTTCCTTAACCTTTATTTTCTCAGCGTTTTAGAAACCTTTCTCTTGTTCCCAGTTTAGCGACCTCAAATTTTTCATTGAGTGTACTTCATTGGTTTAAAATTTAAGGAACATTAAATTTCTCCTCCATTTTCTTATTTCTTGAATGGCAAACAAACTCTTAAATGTCTTTAGATTTGTTTTAAATTAATCACATTCCCCACAAATGCCAACCTGTAACGGTTTACCGCGTTTCTTTTTTAAAACAAGAATCAAATCTTTTTACTTACTTTCACAATCTAATTCAGTTATCCTTATTTTAGGTTTTCAGTACTTAACAATGAAGCATTTACACTAATGAATTTCAAGCACTAATTCTTCTTAAATTAATCCTTTAATGGTTCTTCCCTAACCACTATTTATTTATACCTTCTTTTTTTTGAACCAACGTTGCATTGCACAGCTTCAATTTTTATATTCAAAAGCTCAAAATGTTCACTTTAAACTTATAATTTTTTAGCATTCGAATGCTAATTTACATTCATAAGGGCCTTATATATACCCTGCATTAAATTACCATTACTGAACTTTTAGAAGGATTCTAATCTGAAGAATACCTTGCCCCGGGCGTTTTATTTTGACTTCTTATGGATCGCAAAATAGTATCTTAAATTTTTGACGCAAATCTAAAATATGTTTGATCTCATCAAAGAACTGTTCTTTATCCTTTAGAATTTGTAATAATAGACGTAAATTGATTACTAAAATGTAGTAAAAATACTGAAGGATTATTACATACATTAAGTTATACCTTCAATAATAAAGTAGCTAAAATTTGGTTTTGAAATTGATGATTATTCAATATTCATTTACAAAAATCAGCAACAATGGTTAAGAAGTTAAGGGACCTGAATTGATCCTTTTTTGCAATTAAAAAAAATTTAAAACTTTATAACTAGTTCGGGAAAGACAGTTATTGAGAAGGTTGTTGGTATAAATGCTTTGTAGAAAAATTGGGGAATCATTTTATAGATAACAAGGCAATTCAGTATCGTCGCCATATTTAGTGGCCAAATGCTTCGCCTTTTAAAATTATTCATCCTGTTTGTTAATCCTAATGTTTTATATTGAACTAATAAGGAAAAAGTACTTTAGGTAGAACTAGCACTAGATAAAAATAAAAGTTAGAAATAAAAGAAACTTCAATAATAAACCTAAGATGTGTTGTTCATTTTTTTTCAAATAAAATATGTAACAAATTGATTGTTAAAAATTTTATTATAATTAAAGATAAAACTAATATATTTCCAAAAAATTTAAAAACAAAGAATAAAACATCCTTATGTTAGTAAAAGCTTTAGTTAAAAATACAACAAAATTAGGTAGTTTAAGTAGTTAATTAAAACAGTAAAACATATTAGGGATTTTTGCCTTATGAACAATATCACAATTTTTTAAAATTTCTACTATTTTTTTTAGCTGTCGATTTACTTCTTGGGTTAATTTTTGTAAAACTCGGAGCTATTTCAATAGTAACCTGTTGTTCCTTGAGGCGTTGGAAATTAAATATAAAGTACATGACAAAAATTAATTTAAGTAGGTACACTTTATAGCACCCCTTTTCGATGTACAAGTTGTCTATCCAAAAGGATATAGATAGACTTCATAATATTTAAAATTGCAGTTAGATGTAATAATGGAAATGAATTTATGATTACATAGAAAGTATTTGTGTTGAAAGGAAGAAAGTTATTAAAATACCATACAATTTTTAAACGTCTTTATAAGTATCATCTATAGAATTTGTTAAGATTTATTTATTATTTATATGTTAATGTAAGTGTTTTCTTTTTTCTGTTATAGTCTTTATAATTGCATTTTTTTCGGTATTCAAAGTGTTGGTCGTTAGTTGGTTTTGTTGTAGTAGTTATATTGGTTCATAAATACCTTCAATCTATTACATATTTAACTTAAAGTGCTTGTTCAGAAAAATTGCCGAAAATATCATTTATTATACAAATTTGAAAATTCTAACACATTGTAAAATTACAACTGGTTTAAACTCAACGTGTGAATTCATATCTCGATAGTCGTTTACTCTGGAACTCCACAACTACGGTCTATGTAATTTCTTAAATCCTGCATGTATATTATGTTGTTTTGAATTGTGCATTAGTGAAATTTAACTTTATAACAAAAATAATGTAAGATGAGATAAAAGCAATTACTTTTAAAGCTACAAAAATTCAATAGTATTCGGTTAGAACCAGGCCCTTGTAGTATTTAAGTACGTCTACGGGAATTCATGAGTTATAGATTGAAGTTTTTGCAATCACTATCAACTAAGAAAATTGCAGTGGTTTTGATGTACCACAGACTGAGTGTTTTATATGATCCCATGGTTGAAATTACAGTATTAACGATACAGCTTTACAATTGGATATTTTCAGATGATTCCATACTTCAACATATTTTGATCTCTAAATGCTTGCCACGGACAACAGTAATAAATACTACTAAGAAAATAAAAAGAAATGCAGAACGGTCTAAAATAAAGACCTTTCATTGCAAGATTAGTTTTATGACGTTATATTTGCCAATGCAGATTAATCAGCATTAGGTGAAATGGACACTGGACCTATGACGATACTTTAAATTAACAGGCCAAAAATTTTATTATTTGAAAATTGATTTGATCTGACATCTGTTTTATAATTTTGATCTGCTAAATTTAAATTTGAGTGTCATTTTGCCCTATCACGTAAAGTTTTTATCAATGTTGAAAAAAATTAATAAAAATTTCGACAAAGTAAATGCTACTTTTATTGATACAGAACAAAACAAATTACAAACAGTAAACTAAATTGAAAGGTCTTAAACAATCTTTAATTTCTTTTCTTTCTAGAAGATCTTTCTCATGGATGAAAACCTTCGTTTGGGATTTTCATCTGTACCAATACCAAGTTCCTTTTTATTGACCAGCAGTAATCAGCCATCATTAAAACATTCCACCGCCTGTTACCTGCGTTCCTTTCTTTCATGTCTTAGTGGAATTTCTCATCTTGCTCCTCACTCTCATCACCAAGATTTTCAGGGAAGTAATCAAGATGCATGTACAAACTGAACTTTATGCTCATATTACATCCCAATTCCATAAATTTCTGTAGCATGTTTTTACAATTTTTATTTAGGTTTTTGTTTTAAGAAACATTCTTTACAAAAAAATCCATGCATCTTTCTTAGTTTCACTCATGGTATTAACAAATTCTTGATCTTTCCTTAATCTCCGTATTTGAGGAAAAAAAATTCCTTCCTTTAATTTTGCCTCTGAAATAGCGAGAAATTCTCTAAAAGGTATTTGAAACAGTCTCCATCTTTATTTAAAGCTTTAACGTATTGCTTCATTAATCCTAGTTTAATATGCAGTGGACGTAACAAGATTTTAGTGGATCAACAAGACCTTGGTGCAGAATATTTTTGATCCAGTTAAATGATCTCTTTTATCCAGTTCTTTTTTTCCAATGTTGATTTACTTGAATATCGCACTCACACAAAAACATGGGTACTTTGTATACCCTGACTGCTGTCCTAATAGAAGTCCTCAATTTTCAAATTCACCAAATTTTCCAACTATGATCATTGTATTTATTTTTAAGCATTACTTTAAATTTTCGTAGCTTTCCATCATTTGTAAGAATGGGCCCAACGATGAAAAAATTCTTTTGTGCAAAAAACAGCTTTTATGCTTCTTTTGGAAGAATTAATAAAAGCATCTAAATGGGTTGTAGTCCCCGTTGTTTATCAGTGAAAAGTGGTAATAAACTAACAACCACTTTTACAAAATTGAATACTCGGACTGTTTCTTAAAATACGAATTTTAACGTGTTCTGCCAGTAAATTTCTATTTTGAATCTGGATGCTAAAATTTTGTTCTTTGGAAGACCTAAGTCTCTAAAAGTTTAAGTTTGGTTTGAAAATAACTGCAGTTGCTTAGAAACGCTCCTTGTTTCACTGGCATGGTAAAGTTGTTTTCATCAATTCAGGTTCAGAACGCTTGTAACATCTTTTTGTTGGGTTTGGTATTAGCACGTCTGGATCATGTGGCACTGGCCTAATTGCAACGAGGTTAGGATAAATAATGTTTTTAAATTTTTGTGTTATATCCACACATTGCACATACAAAAAACAGCCATCTGGTTTTTTGGCTCTCGTCAAATCATTGGTATTCCAAAGGTGTGGATTTCCTTGTTCCATTACTCCAATGCCTTGGCCTCTTCAATATCATCAAAAACATGTGGTGCCCAATATTTGTCTTTATCACCAATCTTTACAAAATACGCGTAATCGGTGTTTCAAAGTGTGTAATTGTACATTTAAATTTGTTGTCCACAAAACAACCACACACTAAAAAGTGTCTGGATTATTTTGGAAAGTCTTAGCATTTTAAAAAATTTAACTGCAAAGCCTACTATACAACGACTGCTTTCGATCGCAAAACAATTTTAGAACTCATTTAATTTTAATTGCAAATATTTAAAAACCATAAATATGACACCTAGTAAATTTATTAAAAAATTGTGCTATGGAAACAAAAATGTTGATTCTTTATTAGAGTAGCCACCAAAACTTCAAAAAAATGAACAAATCCAAATCACAAATTTTTGTTGGACTGTGCTATTGTAGATAATTTTGAAGAACTAGTCACACTCTATAGTCCATTCAATTAAGAATAAAGTAATGACCTTGTACCAAGGTGGTTTACACAACAAATTAATTATAATTTCTGATATACATACAGAATAATTATTAATTCCATCTTTGGTGATTATAAATTGTGACTAGTCTAAATTATTTTCAATAACTCGTTTTTATTCCAAATCCGACAAGGGCGCATTCAATATATTTTAAATACAAATGTTTAGTTTTAAGCTGTGTAAATCAGCATCATGTTTTAACCAATCAAATCGAAGGTTAAGCTTTCCCTATACCTTTATGCTTTACAGCTGGAATGGACTATATGGCGAATTCTTTAACTAGGCAACCGATGACTGATGACGAAGAGTAATTAAACTATTAATTAGTTCCAATATTTGCTTGACAAAACTGAACCTATTTAAGGGCTTAAAACCCCTGCTTTAACTACTAAAATGATTCGCACAAGCATTGTTTAACGTAGTGTATAAAAATTTTTAAAACGTAGCTGTTTTGCAGACTAAAAATTAAATGTCAAATATATTGATTAGGGTATAGAATATTGTCAATTCATTTCATGACGTTTTAATATTTAAAAGTATTATTTAAAAATATAAATTTTAGTTCCATTACTAACTTTTTTTATTTTGTTTCTGGAGAAGCTTCAGGTTAATTCCATTGATGCAATAGAAGGAGGAAAAACATCTGATGATTTGCCGACGTACATTTCAAATATATATTGACGGTGTATCATACCTGGAAATTTCCCAATCAGACCAAAGTATATTTTGTTTGGAGTGGACCAAAATTTGTAACGAAAACGTTAAGGTAAGCCAATTTAAACATTCTTGACGTTACTAGTATTTGAATTTATTTAGCACAGTAAAAAAGTACACGTTCTTCAAGATATAACATTGCCAAAGAACCTGTCTCATATAAAAGCAAGTTTAATGTCAAAATCAATACCAACTTCGTACCCTTATCACTTGACAATAATTTAAAGATTGTTATATAAATTCTGGTTAAACTTAAAGCTTAAGCTGTCTTATGCTAAAACAATTTTAAAAATAGTTCTTTAACGAATATCTTTATTTTTCTGTAAGGATAGTAAATGTGGATTATACAATTGGTGTAGTTTAAGGAATTTTCAAATGGGCCCTCATTTCCCCAAGAATCCCCATTTAACACCTGGACCAATTTACTTTTAAATTCCATAAAAATAGAATAACCCTCCCTTTGTACCGCCTTGTGAAAAGGGAATCCTCATTTCCTCCCACATCTGGAAAATAGTTTTCTTCGACTCACATGCTTCAAATTCCTCTGATTTTGTTCGCATGGTTTCGCTTAAACCTCGTACATATTTTCCAGATTACTAGAAGACGTTATAACCACATTTTTTGTGTTAAAGGTTTAATCGGACTTCTCTTCTCCCATTTTGATGTAAAATAGAGTTCGCAGTAGACTTTTACTGCTGTATGTTGTATTCTTTTTTTTAAGTAATCGAATAAATCGCTCTTTCTGCTTCCAAAAACTCGGACACTCCATCGTCGACGCTGGCGTTATTTATGGATATGCCATACGGTTGTTAAACGCTGTGCTAATCATTTCTACGCCATCTTCGCCAGTAGCGGTAACTGTGGCATTTTATGTTTTCTTTAATTCCAATTATTCTTTTCCATCTCAAATCGCATACTTTACACATAATTCGTGGTTGTTTCGTACAAGGTCCTTTAACAGCTGGGGGCTGAACGTTTACGGCAATGACATACCATGCTGTTTTCCTTGTGTCGCTGTAAGCTATCCATTCTCGTAAAAGCGATACCCGTCCCACATTTAAGTACTTTGCTGTCGACGGATGTATAAAACAATTGGATGATGTTACACCACGACATTTGTTCTGGTGTCGTTTGGAGCATCCCTCCTGGTAAAAGACGTAATCCATTTAAAACGTTTGCAGGTACCATTTTAGTACAAAAAAAATCCCCTATAAGACTTGACTTGTAAGCGAACAATTTAACTAAAGAGTTTACTCTTGCGCACCTGCTTTATGTACCCTATAGAATGCAAACCGAAGGTTTCCGAAATACCTAACGAAGTTGAGGATTCCAGGGGAACTAAATGACGTCATAATCCTCGCTGCTTCCAATACATTTAGCGCCAATGCATGCACCTGGTTCCTTCGTCGATGGTGGAATGCCGTTAGTAAAAACATCGAAACGTCTTCCATGTTATACGGATCGTGTGCATATTAAAAATCCAAAGGGCGGTAGAAAAAAAATTTTGTGCAAGTGTGCTTGAAATCTGACATAACCAAAAACACTTTAAACCAACCAAGAAAAACCAATTTTGTTAAGGTACTTCTAATAAAGAATTTAATTTTAAAAACTTCTACGCAATTTTTGGAAATGGTGGGCTTGAATATTTTCTTTGGAAACTCGGTTCCAAAACACTCGAAGATCCAAACCGGTCCTCCACAATTAATAATGCCTTTATATTTAAATTTCACCATTACCCAATGCTTTAATTTCTTTTGGAAATCCTTATTTAATTTGCAGGGTCCCACCCTTTTAGGTTTAAAGTGGTAGCAAATAATAAACACAATATACCGCATATTAACAAAAAATAGAAATTCAAAGACGAGTTTAACGGTGACTATGTTAGAATTTGTAGGTAGTAAGGCTAAGTCCTACTGTATTGTGCGAGAAGGACGATTAAAAAGATTAAAGGGATCTCAAGTGTGTTATAAAACATGGTGCTACAACCTATAACGAGCATATATTCCCAAAAGTGGGCATCCAGCTACAGTGCGTGGAGAATAAGGATTCTTCAATAAGAAATTAAAGTCATTGGGTAATGGTAGAAATGTTAAACCTAAAAGGCGATTATTAATTGTGGTTTAGTGACCGTTTGTGCACTCTTCGAGTGTTTTCGGCAATCTTCGATTGTTTCAAAGAAAATATTCAAGCCCACCATTTCCTAAAATATGACGTGAAGTTATTTAAAATTAAATTGCTTTATTAGTAAGTATCCTGTAGACAACAAGTTGGTATTTTCTTGGTAATGGTTTAAAGTGTTTTGGTTAGTAGCACTGCATCTTCTACAGAACGACTACACAATTTGTGTGTGTGTTACCGCTTTTGATTTTTAATATGCGCGATCCGTATAACATGGAAGACGTTTCCGATGTTTTACTAACATTCGCACCATCGACGAAGCGAACCAGGTGCATGCATTGGCGCTAAATGTATTGGACGAGCAGCGAGGATTATGACGTCATTTAGTTCTCGCTGAATCCTCAACTGTTCGGTATCTTCGAAACCTTCGGTTTGCATTCTATAGTACATAAAGCAGGTGCGCAAGAGTAAACTCTTAGTTATAAGTTCGCTTACAAGTCAAGTCTTATAGTGATTTTGTTTTGTACTAAAATGGTACCTGCAAACGTTTTAAATGCGAGCCCTGTGACGTACTTTACCAGGAGGATGCTCAAACACCAGAACAAATGTCGGTAACATCATCCAAGGTTGCTTATACATCCGTCGACAGCAAAGTACTTAAACTGTGGGACTTGCTATCGCTTTACGAGAATGGATATTTACAGCGACACAAGGAAAACAGCATGGTATGTCATTGGTAAACGTTCAGCTCCGCCAGCTGTTAAAGGACCTTGTACGAAACAACCACGAATTATGTGTAAAGTATGCGATTTCGAGATGGAAAAGAATACATATGCCGCAATTTGAAGCACAGACACAAAATGCCATAGTTACTGCTACTGAAGATGGCGTAGAAATGATTAGCACATTTAACAACCGTATGGCTAGCTATATAATAACGCCAGCGTCGACGATGGAGTGTCCGAGTTTTGAAGCAGAAAGAATATTCGATTACTTAATAAAAAGAATACAACATACAGTAAAAGTCACTGCGAACTCTATGGCGTTTACATCAAAATGGGAGAAGAGAAGTCCGATGAAACTTTAACACAAAAATGTGGTTATAACGTCTTGTAATCTGGAAAATATGTACGAGGTCTTGTAAACCATAACAAAATCAGAGGAATTAGCATGTGAGTCCGGTTGGTCTTTGGAAAAAGTGCTATTTAGAAATAAATATTAATAATGACCCGATATGACAAGTTCTAGGTTGAAAATAAAAATTGTGAATATGTATTTAGAAATGTGGTTTACAAATTTAAACTGTATTAGTAAAATTGTTTGTAAAAAGTTTTAAGAATTTTTTAGATTTTCTTTAGGTATAAGCTGCAGGAAATTTATAATTTAGAGGGTGTGTAAAATGGAAAGGGTGGTTCGATTTTAAATCTATTTACAGATTCGGATTTTACATAAATTCTAGACTAACAAGATGTGCTACATAAAAAATTTATAAGGACGCTCAAAGGTCGCTACCGGTAAGAAAACTTAAAATCAGGGTAGCTCTCGGGGATGGCGCTATAAAAATTTAAAGAGATTTGTGTAGCTGAGAAAATTCTAATATTAATTGATACCAAACAAGGTAGGTTTATCTCGGTGGAAGTGTGAGAAAGATTTATCTCGCAGAGGGTATAAGTGTAACGTGGTCCGATTTCAAATCTGTTTGCAGATTCCAATTTTGTAAAATTCTAGACTAAAAAGATGTATCGCATGTATAAAAAATTTATAAGAACGCTCAAAAGTCGCTACAGGTAAAAATCTTAAAATTGGGGTAGTTCTCTTGGGGTGATGCAATCTAAAAATTTTAGAAATTTGGGTAGCTGAGAAAATTCTAATATTAATTGATACCAAACAAGGTAGGTTTATCTCGAAAGATGCATTGGTTAGACGAAGAAAACCATTTGTTAGGTTTGCTTATAGAGCAAAGAGCAAAATTTAGAGGTTCCGGATTTAAAGGGTATAGCTTTGCAGGGCGTGGTCCGATTTCAAATCTGTTTACAGATTCGAATTCTGCGTAAAATTCTAAGCTAGTTTAATGTATCGCATGACTAAAAATGTTTAAGGACGGTAAATCGCAACTGGTAAGAAATCTTAAAATTGGGGTAGTTTCCTGGGGATGATGCAATCAAGAAATTCCTAGAAATTCGGGTAGCTAAAAAAAAATATTAATTGATACCAAACAAGATAGGTTTATAGGTTTATCTCGAAAGATGAAAAATGGTTAGTCGAAGAAAACTATTTGGTCCAGATGTGGAGGAAATGAGGATTCTTTCGTTTCCACAAGGTCCAGAAAGGAGGAGATTCATCTCTCATTTCCTTATAATTTACAAAATTGGTTCAGATGTGGGGAAATGAGGGCCCAGTATTGCCAATTATACTCTACTTTTAAGGCATTGTTACACAGTAACTGCAATGTTTTTACGGTTATATTTGAAACTGAAGTTCATTTTGGGACCAAAAATTAGAGATAGAAATCAGTTACCACAATATCAGTATAAAGAGGAAACTTTTGCATAATGTTATTTATCCTTTGTCAGATTCGACAGATTTAAGACCCAAACTAACAAAATTTTGGCTATGCATGACTGTTTTTCCTGATTTGAAAGTTTTCAAAGTATATATTTAATCTAGAACTTTCAAAGTAGTCAATAGACGCAACTACCAAAATAATTAAGTATCAGTGGTATCAGTGGTCATATGGTCATGGTCATGTGGTCATATGGTCATGATATGGTCATATGGTCATGCGGTCATATGGTCATGTGATCATGTGTTCGTGGTCATATAGTCATGGTCATGGTCATGTGGTCATATGGTCATGTGGTCATGTGGTCATATGGTCATGTGGTCATATGGTCATGTGGCCATGTGGTCATATGGTCATATGGTCATGTGGTTATGTGAGCAGGAGATTAATTTGGTATATAAGGAAGTAGTTTTTGAGCTTAGTTATATAAGACATTCACGCCTTCTTTGCTAGATGTAGATTCAAAGTCTATCAAAAGGATATAGATAGACTTCATAATATTGTAAAATTGCAGTTAGATGTAATAATGGAAATGAATAACAGAGCTGTATGATTACATAGAAAGTATTTGTGTTAAAAGGAAGTAGTTATTAAAAATACCATACAATTTTTTAAACGTCTTTATAGAGTATCATCTATAGAATTTGTTAAGATTTATTTATTATTTATATGTTAATGTAAGTGTTTTGCAATTTTTTTCTGTTATAGTCTTTATAATTGCATTTTTGCTTTCGGTATTCAAAGTGTTGGTCGTTAGTTGGTTTTGTTGTAGTAGTTATATTGGTTCATAAATACCTTCAATCTATTACATATTTAACTTAAAGTGCTTGTAGAGTCAGAAAATTGCACGAAAATATTTATTATACAAATTTGAGAAATTTAACACACATTGTAAAATTACAACTGGTTTAAACTCAACGTGTGAATTCATCTACGATATGTCGATTTACTCTGAACTCCAACTACGGTCTATGTAATTTCTAAATCCTGCATGTATATTATGTTCGTTTTTAATTGTGCACTTAGTGAAATTTAACTTTATAACAAAATAATGTAAGATGAGATAAAAGCAATTACTTTTAAAGCTACAAAAAATTCAATAGTATTCGGTTAGAACCAGGCCCTTGTAGTATTTAAGTACGTCTACGGGAATAATCATAGACGTTATAGATTAAGAAGTTTTTGCAATCACTATCAACTAAGAAAATTGCAGTGGTTTTCGATGTACCACAGACTGAGTGTTTTATATGATCCCATGGTTAGAAATTACAGTATTAACGATACATGCTTTACAAGGTATGGATATTTTTCAGATGATTCCATACTTCAACATATTTTGATCTCTAAATGCTTGCCACGGACAACAGTAATAAATACTACTAAGAAAATAAAACAGAAATGCAGAACTTTAAAAATAAAGACCTTTCTATTGCAAGATTAGTTTTATAGACGTTATATTTGCAATGCAGATTAATCAGCATTAGTGAAATGGACACTGGACCTATGACGATTTTTAAACACAGGCCAACAAATTTTGATTATTTGAAATTGATTTTGATCTGACATCTGATTTTGTATAATTTTGATCTAAATTTAAATTTGAGTGTCATTTGCCCTATCACGTAAAGTTTTTATCAATGTTGAAAATAAATTAATAAAAATTTCGACAAAGTAAATGCTACTTTTATTGATACAGCAAAACAAATTACAAACAGTAAACTAAATTGAAAGAGTCTTAAACAATCTTTAATTTCTTTTCTTTCTAGAAGATCTTTCTCATGGATGAAACCTTCGTTTAGTGGATTTTCATCTGTATTCAATGAATTGTTCCTTTTATTGACCAGCAGTAATCAGCCATCATTAAAACATTCCACCGCCGATGTTACCTGCTTCCATTTCTTTCATGTCTAGTGAATTTCTCATCTGTCACCTCATCACCAAGATTTTCAGAAGTAATCAAGATGCGAGTGTACAAACTGAACTTTTATGCTCATATTACATCCCAATTCCATAAATTTCTGTAGCATGTTTTTTACAATTTCCTTATCGTTAGGATCCTTGTTGTTTTCCAAGAAACATTCAAATACATTAGCAAATAAAATCCATGCATCTTTCTTAGTTTCACTCATGGTATTAACAAATTCTTGATCTTTCCTTAATCTCCGTATTTGAGGACCAACAAAAAATTCCTTCCTTTAATTTTGCCTCTGAAATAGCGAGAAATTCTCTACAAAGGTATTTGAAACAGTCTCCATCTTTATTTAAAGCTTTAACGTATTGCTTCATTAATCCTAGTTTAATATGCAGTGGACGTAACAAGATTTTTAGTGGATCAACAAGACCTTGGTGCAGAATATTTTTTGATCCGGGAGTTAAATGATCTCTTTTTATCCAGTTCTTTTTTTTCCAATGTTGATCTCTACTTCGAATATCGCACTCACACAAAAAACATGGGTACTTTGTATACCCTGACTGCTGTCCTAATAGAAGTCCCTCAATTTTCAAATTCACACAAATTTTCCAACTATGATCATTGTATTTGATTTTTTAAGCATTACTTTAAGATTTTCGTAGCTTTCCATCATTTGTACAGAATGGGCAACCGATATCGATGAAAAACATTCTTATTGTGCAAGAAAACAGCTTTTATGCTTCTTTTGGAAGAATTAATAAAAAGCATCTAATCATCGGGATTGTATCCCCAAGTTAGTTTATCAGACTGAAAATGTCAAAATAAACTAGACAACCACTTTTACAAAATAGCCTGAATACTCGGACTTGTTTCAAAATACGAGATTTTAACGTGTTCTGCCAGTAAATTTCTATTTTGAAGTCTGGATGCTAAAATTTTGAAACATTCTTTGAAGACCTAAGTCTCTAACTAAGTCGTTAAGTTTGGTCTTGAAAATAACTGCAGTTGCTTAGAAACGTTGTTTCACTGGCATCGGTAAAGTTGTTTTCATCAACTTCAGGTTCAGAACTTGTAACATCTTCTTTGTTGGGTTTCAGGTATTAGCACGTCTGGATCATGTGGCACTGGCCTAATTGCAGACGAGGTTAGGATAAATAATGTTTTTTAAATTTTTTGTGTTATATCCACGTACATTGCACATACAGAAATAACAGCCATCATGGTGATTTTTTGGCTCTCGTCAAATCATTGGTATTCCAAAGGGTGTGGATTTCCTTGTTCCATTACTCCAATGCCTTAAGGCCTCTTCACATATCATACATAAAACATGTGGTGCCCAATATTTGTCTTTATCACCAATCTTTACTTTAAAATACGCGTAGTATCGGTGTTTCAACAGTGATGTAATTGTACATTTAAATTTGTTGTCCACAAAACAACCACACACAGTAAAAAGTGTCTGGATTATTTTGAGAAAGTCTTAGCATTTTAAACACGAATTTAACTGCAAAAGCCTACTATACAACGACTGCTTAGATCGATCGCAAACAGCAATTTTTAGAACGTCATTTAATTTTAATTCGCAAATATTTAAAAACCATAAATATGACACCTAGTAAATTTATTAAAAAATTGCGCGTGATGGAAACAAAAAAATGTTGATTCTTTATTAGAGTAGCCACCAAAACTTCAAAAAAAATGAACAAATCCAAATCACAAATTTTCTGTTGGACTGTGCTATTGATAGATAATTTTGAAGAACTAGTCACACTCTATAGTCCATTCCAATTAAGAATAAAGTAGATGACCTTGTACGCAAGGTGGATTTACACAGCAAATTAATTATAATTTCTCGATATACATACAGAATAATTATTAATTCCATCTTTGAGTGATTATAAATTGTGACTAGTCTAAATTATTTTCAATAACTCGTTTTTATTGCAAATCCGACAAGGGCGCATTCAATATATTTTAAATACAAATGTTTAGTTTTAAGCTGTGTAAATCAGCATCATGTTTTAACCAATCAAATCGAAGGTTAAGCTTTCCCTATACCTTTCATCGCTTTATTCTTAGCTGGAATGGACTATAGTGGCGAATTCTTTAACATAGGCGGAACCGATGACTGATGACGAAGAGTAATTAAACTATTAATTAGTTCCAATATTTGCTTGACAAAACTGAACCTATTTAAGGGGCTTAAACACCACCTGCTTTAACTACTAAAAATGATTCGCACAAGCATTGTTTAACGTAGTGTATAAAAAATTTTTTAAAACGTAGCTGTTTTGCAGACTAAAAAATTAAATGTCAAATATATTGATTAGAGGTATAGAATATCTGTCAATTCATTTCATAGAGCAGTTTTAATATTTAAAAAGTATTATTTAAAAATATAAATTTTTAGTTCCATTACTAACTTTGTTTTTATTTCTAGCATATTACTGGAGAAGCTATACAGGTTCAATTCCATCTGATGCAATAGGAGGAAAACATCTGATGATTTGGACGTACATTGGTCAAATATATATTGAGGTGCTATCATACCTGAAATTCGTCCCAATCAGACCAAAGTATATTTTGTTTGAGTGGACCAAAATTTGTAACAGAAAACGTTAAGGTAAGCCAATTTAAACATTCTTGACGTTACTAGTATTTGAATTTATTGTAGCACAGTAAAAGTAAGTACACGTTCTTCAAGATATAACATTGCAAAGAACCTGTCTCATAAAAAGCAAGTTTAATAATGTCAAAATCAAGTAGTGCCAACAGTTACTGTACCCTGTAGCTCACTTGACAATAATTTAAAGATTGTTATAAATTCGCTAACTATGAAAGCTTAAGCTGTCTTATGCTAAAACAATTTAAAAAATAGTTCTTAACGAATATCTTTATTTTTCTGTAAGGATAGTAAATGTAGGATCGATACAATTGGTAGTTTAAGAGTATATAATTGGCAATACTGGGCCTCATTTCCCCAGAATCCCTCATTTCACCACACATCTGGACCAATTTACAAATTTAATAAATGAGGAGATGAATCCTCCTTTCGCCTTGTGGACGCAGGAAACGAGGAGAACCTCATTTCACATCTGGACCAAATAGTTTTTTCGACTATTATTCCTCTGATTTCATGGTAGACTCGCACATATTTTCCAGATAGAAGACGTTATAACATTTTGTGATATCGGATTCATTTTGAATTTGAGGCAGTATTTTAAAACCGAAAACGTGCCCAAAGACCATCGACGCTGGCATGCGATAGCCATACAGTTAAGTAAATTTTAGCCAGCAGCTGTATATATGTTGCTTCAAGTTGCAAACCATCGAACGCATATTCGTGGTCACAGGTCCTTTCAGCCGGAGCGTTTACGGCTTAATGACACCATGCTGTTTTTATCGTTCTCGTGCGAAACCCAATAGTTTAACGACGGATGAAAAAGCACCCACGATGTTACACACCTTCTTTGAGACTGGCAATAACGTTTGCAGGTCATTTTAAAAAACCACTATAAGACTTCAGCGAACTTTAACCAAAGAGTTTAGCACCTGCTTATATAGAATGCAACCGAAGGTTTCCGAAGCCCGTGATTCAGCTAACGTCATCCTCGCCGCCGTCCACGGCGCCACACAGCCTGTCGATCGATGCCAGTAAAACAACGTGTGCGTCCAGCACTAGCACCGCGCACTTTTGTGCCAGAAGATGCAGTGTTACTATAACAAACACATCGATAACTGTCACAGATTATTATAAAACAATATAATCTTACGTCATTTTTAGAATGGCAATTTTTTGAAAATCAAGATGCCGAAACTAGCAAATTAAACCACTTTTAGGTTTCATTTCAATTATCACCATTATTGGAGACATTACATGTCATGCCCCTGAATTTTCACAGAACAATTTGATGCGATCGCGTTACTACAGACTTTAATCCTTCTAACACGTCACCGTGTTTCCATACCATTGCGAGGCACATTTAAACCAACAAAACAGGAATTTAATACGTCTAATATATAATCGGTGCAGTATCAAAAAATGAACACACATGATATATAAACCGCTGGTAACAGAGTCTGATCTTCAATTGATGCTTGCCATCTTTTATCAATAAACATTTCTGTTGTCAAGTCGCAACACAGAAATGTTAATAACGTTGAATTTCTGTCGACATACCTTTAAACCACAAATTTCATAACAGATCATTTCGCATTATGCTGATGCAGCAAAGCATTCATATTTATCTTCAAAACAAAACTGTTTAGCATTGATACATGACACATCGTTTGTCAAACATGATGATTCTGAGCAATAATTTGCCATCAGACACATCTTCCACCAGCATGTATCGTAAACATGTTAGCAAAATCATTCTGACATAAAACCAACCCCAATATGGCAGAATGAAATGCAAGGCGACTACTTGATTAATAGCGCATGAAACACAGTCCATCTATTTATAATTTCATTCGATCTGAAAACTGTATGAGCGAGCGACGATAATGACCAGTGCGTTAAGACGACCAGCGACCACCAACGCCACAAAATGAGCAGCATTTTAAACATCGCCTAATTAAATCTTATTCACGACACCTGTTGCGCATATTTCAAATCCATCTTAATTTTCTCGCTCTTTGTCTTGAGATAAGGCGTAAATCGAATTTTCCGAGAATTGAACACCATCACAAACAGTTCCAACAAAATAGTATATTACATCAAAAACTATCAGCAACATGCATTTTTATTTGATTTAGTCGATAAACTCAAAAACAGCACGGCTGTAATACAATTGCGAATCCACCAACCAAAAGCATATACATTTTTCATGGTGACTAGCGGTTCGATATCATTTTAATGAAACACAAATAAAAAACCAGATCTGATGTGGACCAAAAGATACAAACATGAACACACATTTATAATTGATTTAAATTGTTAATGTATGACAAATTATATCATATTTTCTCAAACACCTTACACACATAAGTACAAACAGATATGCGAGAACTTGCGTTTTTTAAGAATTTGTGAAGATGACATTTGATGGGAATTACATGATATTTACCAAAGGAACTTATTTCAGCAGACTCAACCATGCCAATATTTAAAGAACTGACGGAGGGAGATCGCAAAGATGCACGGAAAGATGTGACGCACGATGTAACAGCAACAGTAATAGTGACATATACGATTTATAGTCAAAAGATTGAAAACAGTGAAACGGAATATGAACAGCCATTCTCCATTTACGATATTTTACGAAGACCGAAAATAACACCACATGTTTTCTATACGTTTCAAATTATTAACCACAGATTCAATAGATGTCAATAAAACAAAATAACATTGTATAAAACGATAACACCCTTTAAATAATCATATATAGATACCATTGTTACGTGTACATTTGATTAACACGCAGCTATATTTTAAACATAGCTAACAATAACAATTTTCACATCATTCATATGACAGTGGTTAATTTATTTAAACACCAGAGATATTGAACAGTTTAAAATCTCCTCGATCCAGATCCTCAGTACAGTACACAGCAGACGACCGACATACATTTCCCCATCGAGCGCCATCTTGTTTTTACCGTATATTGCGAAATTCGAATAACCTCCACATATTTGTATATTGTCTTCAACAAATACCCGCGAACAGTCCGAATTCTTTATTGTACCGACGATGACGAGCAACAGGTAGAGAATGTATTCATGAACAAAATCATTTTTCCAGGTGCTGACTAATTATAACTTGAGATTGTCATAAACGTTGTTTTAGGTTGTCACTGTTTGAATCATCATTTTTCCCAAACGCCAATTTTACAACATTCCGACTATTTCGTTACGTCCCACACATTGTCACCATTTTGTGCCTGTTTCGTTTAACCCTCGCGGTGATTTTTTCCGCTTGTGACAGGATCAATCGCAGCCTGCGCCAGAGATACCGCGTTCTTTTCACAGAATCCTGCATAAATGAAGCTCACGTTTATTTACAAGAACGTTCGTCATCATGAAACTTGATAAAACTTTTTAATGAACATACTGTCGATATCGACCATTTTAGTTAACAAACAAATACATAACAAACACATCCGATTCGAGATTCACCCATCGACAGACAATCTCGAGTCATACACAGCATGAAGTGACAGACAGAACGAATTGCATGTCGACCAACCGAGTGATCCAGGTATCGAAAACCATATGAATCTTTATTGCCGATCAAATCATCGTTTAACCATGTCATTCTTACTAAAACGACGTATTTCGGATACAATTCACACACAGACATTTCACCCGCGCAGAAGCGTTGGTCTTCACAACTCGATGATCCCACGTCACAGACGGAACAATGAACCAGCACCTCTCAGCAGCAAAGTTATCATATTCAGGTATTTAACTCTGGCATTACATCGTTGCATGTTTCACCACCTAACATATTCATAACGAATCATATTTCAGCCAGCCAGAGGATTGCTGCACAGATCACCACGATTGCTGCGCATCTCGAAAATGTCTTTAACCAAACTGCTTAATAATCTGCTCACAACCAGACCAATGACCATGGGCCACGACCATAAACCATGACCATGACACGACCACATGACCACTGACACATGACGACCACATGACACATGACCGCATGACCACATGACATGACACATGACCGCACGACCACATGACCACATGACCACATGACCATATGACCACAGCGACCACATGACCATATGACCATGACCACATGACCATATGACCGCATGACCATATGACCCAATTGCTTTTAATGAGTTTTCATTAAAACCCATTAGCAATTGCTTTAATGAGTTTTTCCATTAAAACCAAGTGTGGACCCAGGTTAAAGGAAATTTTTAGCCACGCGGCGCTGAAAACCTATTAAAAGCAATTAGTGTTAATGGGTTTTAATGAGAAAACTCATTAAAAGCAATTAGGTCATCATATGGTCATGTGGTCATGTGGTCATGTGGTCATATGGTCTCATGGTCATGTGGTCATATGGTCATGTGGTCATGTGGTCATATGGTCATGTGGTCATATGGTCATGCGGTCATGGTCATGTGATCATGGTCACGTGGTCATATGGTCATATGGTCATGGTCATGTGGTCATATGGTCATGTGGTCATGTGGTTGCAGGGAGATTAAATTTGGTATATAAGGAAGTAGTTTTGGGTTGAGCTTAGTTATAGTAAGACATTTTTCGAAAGATGTCGCATTCAAGCAATCAGTGGTGCTCCAAACAATCTATTACAAAAGCAGCAGAGGATATCCTGGATGGCTCGAGTTTCTACGCTGCTAGTAAAAATATAATATACCTAGAACAACGTTATGCAGATATGTTAAAAGGTTGCAGAACGTGAAGAAATTACATAATTCCAACGATGCATCCAGAGATGTTATACCAGAAGTTAAAATACCTATACAGAATTATGATAACTTTGCTATTGCTAATGCAAAAGAGGATGGTAAACATGGTCCTTGTTCCGTTCAACATGAGCTATATTCGTGGGACCATCGAGTTGTGGGAAGACCAACGCTTTAATATCTCTGATCTTGCACGAGAACGGTCTTAGATTTCAAAATGTCTATGTATTTTCGAAGAGTTTGTATAAACCGAAATACGAATTGTTAAGAAACGTTTTACACCATTAAAAGAAGAAATTGGTTACCATGAGTTTGAAAATTACGATGATTTGATCGAACCCGGAGATACCAAAGAAGATTCAATTATGGTTTTCGATGATATACCTGCAAACGAGCAAAGTAAAATCACTCAGTTTTCTCGTTCGGTCGACATAAAGCAATAGATTCGTTCTATCTATGTCAAACTTACGCTAGTGCCTTAAAACATAGACTCAGAGATAACGCCAATGTAATCGCATTATGGAAACAGGATGAAACCAATCTCGACATATCTTTCGGATCATATAAGTGGACATGACATATCCGAAATTTAAAGAAATGTGTTTACAGTGTTGGGGTGACTCAAAACATAATTTTATAACTGTTGTGAAAGATTTTGATTTGGATAATGGTCGATATAGGAAGAATTTCGACGAGTATATAAATATTTAACATTATTCAAAAGTTAGTTCCCATCCAAAGTTTCATGATGACGAACGTTAACAATTTTATTGTAAATAAACGTGAGCTTCATTTATGCAGGATTCTGTACGAAAGAACTTATATACAAAAGGAGACTACATCTCTACAAATCAAGAGGTGCACAAACAATTGATTGATCCTGTAAAATTACCGATTCCTAGTCACAAGGAATAGCGGAAAGAATCTTACACTACAACAAGGTTAAAGAAAACAAAGGCTAGTAAAAAAAAGATTAAGTTACCAGTTGACGACGAGCCTGTACATCTTATTATATGGACATGTTAGCTAGAGACGACGAAAATATATACAAGTCGGTTATGGAGTAAAGTATAACCGTCAATTGATACGCATAGTTTAGGAAAAGTGTGTAGGAATTGATTTAGAAAACAGTGACACAACCTAAAATAATAACGTTTATCAGGCTAGAGGTCTAACAAGAGTTATAATTATTTTAAAGTCCTTAGCATTTTCTTAAGAAATGTAATGATTTTGTTCATAGAATACATTCCATACCGTTGCTTCGTGCGTGCACAAATCGGTGCAATCGGTACATATCCGAATAGGAGTAGTTCATATAAAGGACTGTTCGCGTAGAAGTTATTATTTGTTGATTGTACGGTTTAAAGAGACAATATAACAAATATGTATAAAGACTTTGGAGAGGTTATTCGAAGATTTCGCAATGCTCTACGAGTAAAAAGCAGAATGTGGGCAACGCTTTTCGATAGAAGGAGAAAATGTCTTATGTGTCATACGAGGAAGCAATACAGCACTGTACTGCAGTGTTATCAATGCCCGAGGATCTGATGATTTTATGGAAATAATCGAGGAGATGGGGTTTATAAAACTGTTGGCAGATATTCAAATGGAATATATACTAAATTGTAAGTTTTTAAATAAAAATTTAACCACCACAACTGTTATCATAAGAAATGAATGATGAATTTAGAAATTATTTTTGTATATATTAGCTTGTTTATGTTTTAAAATATAAAGCACATTGGTATTGTTTAATTTTTCAAATGTCACGTAACTGAAATGGGTATCTAAGTAATTATGAAAAGAATTATAACAAATATGTATTATTTTTAAAAGGGTGTTATAAACGTTTTACAAATTATTAATCAGAATTTTATTTAAACTATAACATAATTTTATTGACATCTATTAATATCTGTAGTTGAAATACAACAATTTAGAAACGTATAAGAAAACAAAGTGTAATTAATAGTGTTACAAAATTTTCAGTCTTCGGTTTAAAATTTAAACATCGCTCGTAAATGCGGAATGGAAACCTGTTGTATTCTTCCATATACTCAACTTGTTTACAAATACTGTTTTCAAACAATCTTGGTAGGTTCTTATAAATTGTATAATATGATCCCAATATCACTATTACTGTATTTGCTTTTAATCATGTGCGTGATTCTGGACATCATTCCTATTATATCTTCCATTGTGACATCTAACAGAAACAGATCTATATTAGAGCTTTTCCGTAGTTTTTTAAAGTATTAGCATGGTTGAGAACGATCTGAGATACAAAAAGTGCTCTAAAGTTCCTTTGGTAAATATCATATCCCCATCAAATGTCATCATCTTCTAAAAATTTTATTTAAATAAAACGCAAGTTCTCGAATTTGCATATCTGATTTTTATGCCAACTTCCATAGTGGTATAATGTGCGGAAGATTTGATATAAACTTCCTAAATACGTTGAGGAGAGTATAAGTATAATTTGTCCTTACATTAACCCAATTTAAATCAAATTATAGAATGTGTATTCCCGTATATTAACTAGAATTGTGGAAAGTGCTTTTATTAAATTAATAGTCAGACGTCATCGACAAACAATGCAAGGCTAATGATCATACATTTCCAAATTTATTTAGAATATACGTCTTATGTTGAACTACATTTAAAATAGATTATCGAACCACTTTCTAGGTCACTGCACAGAATTAATATATGTATTATACCTTTTGGTTTAATCATTTGTATGTGGATTCACTAATTGAAAATTTTAACAATTCTATACTAATAAATATTTTTGGAGTTTAACTCATTATCGAGCTAAATCTAAATAAAATGCAAAGGTGTTTTACTGATAGGTTTTGAATATTAATACAATATATACAGGTCTTTGTTGGAACTAATTTTAAATACGTGATAATTAATTTCAATTTCAGGAAAATTCTATACTAATTTATAGGTTACACCAGGGTTTATCTCAAAAGACAGAGCGATACGGTTTAGAAATAGATTAAAGATGAATTATATATGATGCAAAGGTTATTCTGCAAATCAGTAAGGTGTCATTCGATTTGAAAAAATTCCGAGGGATTTGAAACCTGAGGAAAACACAATAATAATTGAAATCTTACACGATGGTATATTAAAATACTGCTAAGAGTAATTTTGTTTAATAATAAAATGGCGTTGGTGGTTAAATACATACAGGTAAAACCCACTATAAAAACAATTATAGACGTCACTTTTCCAGTCAAGACTTGCATATAACGCCAACTAATATAATAAGGAGCTGCGCACGGTCGACCATCGGCATAAAAGGCGAGAGCCATGTTCCAGTGCATTAGTCGTCAAAGTATCGTCGAGTTTGATTAAAATTATAAATAAAGATGGATTTTTCTTGTGTTGACGTTACAAGTGATGCGAGTACAATTAAATATCAACCAACTAGTTGGTAAGTCAACCCATAGGTTAGGCGAATTTCTCCAAATTATCACCACCATATATTAGAAGTTGGTTTTGATTTATATGGTCTTCAACCCGCCATCCAAGTTATTTGCTGTAGTATGTGTGCTGATACGATAACATTCTCTTACTGATTGGAAGAAATTGTGTACTTTCAAGTGGAATTTCAAATTGCCAATTTGCTCAAGACTCAAAACAAGTCAGATTAAATGGTTTGACTACTGGAAACGATGTTGTTGAGATACAATTGTATCAAGATTTCAAATTACATCTGAGCACAGCCTTTAATAGAAGTATATGGTTTTTGAAACAATTTGAAAAGAGAATTTATATAATATGGAGATTACGAAAGATGAATGTTATTGTGCTACCTGTACGAGTGCATCAAGCTATTAAATTTATGAGAATTGATCTGTTTTAAAATGGCTGAGTTAAGTGTAGAAACTTTCCAGAATTTTACGAAAATTTGTTGGTGATATAAAAAGTATGTGGAAATACGACGGAGGAAGAAAGGGTTCAAACGTTATTAGAGGGAGAGTGCCAGTATTTCTCTCTAATGATTGCAGCAATTTAAATTACTTGACAGTGTTGGAACTTATTAAATGTTTCCCATTCAGTACTTAAAGATGCAACTGCAAGGCAATCGCTTGCGCAAATGTTTAGAGATTTGGCTATCCCAGATTCGTCAGACTCTGGTTACCACAGCGGTTTATAGATGTTATCAATACATGTATGTATTCTAAACATTTTTCTTGATAAAGTTTGTTTTACATATTTGCATCGCCAACATTACCATAAATTATTAATAGACGTATTAAACTATCCTGTTTTTATTTTTAGGTTTAAAGTGGTAGCAAATAATAAACACAATATACCGCATATTAACAAAAAATAGAAATTCAAAGACGAGTTTAACGGTGACTATGTTAGAATTTGTAGGTAGTAAGGCTAAGTCCTACTGTATTGTGCGAGAAGGACGATTAAAAAGATTAAAGGGATCTCAAGTGTGTTATAAAACATGGTGCTACAACCTATAACGAGCATATATTCCCAAAAGTGGGCATCCAGCTACAGTGCGTGGAGAATAAGGATTCTTCAATAAGAAATTAAAGTCATTGGGTAATGGTAGAAATGTTAAACCTAAAAGGCGATTATTAATTGTGGTTTAGTGACCGTTTGTGCACTCTTCGAGTGTTTTCGGCAATCTTCGATTGTTTCAAAGAAAATATTCAAGCCCACCATTTCCTAAAATATGACGTGAAGTTATTTAAAATTAAATTGCTTTATTAGTAAGTATCCTGTAGACAACAAGTTGGTATTTTCTTGGTAATGGTTTAAAGTGTTTTGGTTAGTAGCACTGCATCTTCTACAGAACGACTACACAATTTGTGTGTGTGTTACCGCTTTTGATTTTTAATATGCGCGATCCGTATAACATGGAAGACGTTTCCGATGTTTTACTAACATTCGCACCATCGACGAAGCGAACCAGGTGCATGCATTGGCGCTAAATGTATTGGACGAGCAGCGAGGATTATGACGTCATTTAGTTCTCGCTGAATCCTCAACTGTTCGGTATCTTCGAAACCTTCGGTTTGCATTCTATAGTACATAAAGCAGGTGCGCAAGAGTAAACTCTTAGTTATAAGTTCGCTTACAAGTCAAGTCTTATAGTGATTTTGTTTTGTACTAAAATGGTACCTGCAAACGTTTTAAATGCGAGCCCTGTGACGTACTTTACCAGGAGGATGCTCAAACACCAGAACAAATGTCGGTAACATCATCCAAGGTTGCTTATACATCCGTCGACAGCAAAGTACTTAAACTGTGGGACTTGCTATCGCTTTACGAGAATGGATATTTACAGCGACACAAGGAAAACAGCATGGTATGTCATTGGTAAACGTTCAGCTCCGCCAGCTGTTAAAGGACCTTGTACGAAACAACCACGAATTATGTGTAAAGTATGCGATTTCGAGATGGAAAAGAATACATATGCCGCAATTTGAAGCACAGACACAAAATGCCATAGTTACTGCTACTGAAGATGGCGTAGAAATGATTAGCACATTTAACAACCGTATGGCTAGCTATATAATAACGCCAGCGTCGACGATGGAGTGTCCGAGTTTTGAAGCAGAAAGAATATTCGATTACTTAATAAAAAGAATACAACATACAGTAAAAGTCACTGCGAACTCTATGGCGTTTACATCAAAATGGGAGAAGAGAAGTCCGATGAAACTTTAACACAAAAATGTGGTTATAACGTCTTGTAATCTGGAAAATATGTACGAGGTCTTGTAAACCATAACAAAATCAGAGGAATTAGCATGTGAGTCCGGTTGGTCTTTGGAAAAAGTGCTATTTAGAAATAAATATTAATAATGACCCGATATGACAAGTTCTAGGTTGAAAATAAAAATTGTGAATATGTATTTAGAAATGTGGTTTACAAATTTAAACTGTATTAGTAAAATTGTTTGTAAAAAGTTTTAAGAATTTTTTAGATTTTCTTTAGGTATAAGCTGCAGGAAATTTATAATTTAGAGGGTGTGTAAAATGGAAAGGGTGGTTCGATTTTAAATCTATTTACAGATTCGGATTTTACATAAATTCTAGACTAACAAGATGTGCTACATAAAAAATTTATAAGGACGCTCAAAGGTCGCTACCGGTAAGAAAACTTAAAATCAGGGTAGCTCTCGGGGATGGCGCTATAAAAATTTAAAGAGATTTGTGTAGCTGAGAAAATTCTAATATTAATTGATACCAAACAAGGTAGGTTTATCTCGGTGGAAGTGTGAGAAAGATTTATCTCGCAGAGGGTATAAGTGTAACGTGGTCCGATTTCAAATCTGTTTGCAGATTCCAATTTTGTAAAATTCTAGACTAAAAAGATGTATCGCATGTATAAAAAATTTATAAGAACGCTCAAAAGTCGCTACAGGTAAAAATCTTAAAATTGGGGTAGTTCTCTTGGGGTGATGCAATCTAAAAATTTTAGAAATTTGGGTAGCTGAGAAAATTCTAATATTAATTGATACCAAACAAGGTAGGTTTATCTCGAAAGATGCATTGGTTAGACGAAGAAAACCATTTGTTAGGTTTGCTTATAGAGCAAAGAGCAAAATTTAGAGGTTCCGGATTTAAAGGGTATAGCTTTGCAGGGCGTGGTCCGATTTCAAATCTGTTTACAGATTCGAATTCTGCGTAAAATTCTAAGCTAGTTTAATGTATCGCATGACTAAAAATGTTTAAGGACGGTAAATCGCAACTGGTAAGAAATCTTAAAATTGGGGTAGTTTCCTGGGGATGATGCAATCAAGAAATTCCTAGAAATTCGGGTAGCTAAAAAAAAATATTAATTGATACCAAACAAGATAGGTTTATAGGTTTATCTCGAAAGATGAAAAATGGTTAGTCGAAGAAAACTATTTGGTCCAGATGTGGAGGAAATGAGGATTCTTTCGTTTCCACAAGGTCCAGAAAGGAGGAGATTCATCTCTCATTTCCTTATAATTTACAAAATTGGTTCAGATGTGGGGAAATGAGGGCCCAGTATTGCCAATTATACTCTACTTTTAAGGCATTGTTACACAGTAACTGCAATGTTTTTACGGTTATATTTGAAACTGAAGTTCATTTTGGGACCAAAAATTAGAGATAGAAATCAGTTACCACAATATCAGTATAAAGAGGAAACTTTTGCATAATGTTATTTATCCTTTGTCAGATTCGACAGATTTAAGACCCAAACTAACAAAATTTTGGCTATGCATGACTGTTTTTCCTGATTTGAAAGTTTTCAAAGTATATATTTAATCTAGAACTTTCAAAGTAGTCAATAGACGCAACTACCAAAATAATTAAGTATCAGTGGTATCAGTGGTCATATGGTCATGTGGTCATGTGGTCATATGGTCATGTGGTCATATGGTCATATGGTCATGCGGTCATATGGTCATGTGATCATGTGTTCATGTGGTCATATAGTCATATGGTCATGTGGTCATGTGGTCATATGGTCATGTGGTCATGTGGTCATATGGTCATGTGGTCATATGGTCATGTGGCCATGTGGTCATATGGTCATATGGTCATGTGGTTATGTGAGCAGGGAGATTGAATTTGGTATATAAGGAAGTAGTTTTGGGCTGAGCTTAGTTATAGCAAGACATTTTTCGAAAGATGTCGCATTCAAGCAATCAGTGGTGCTCCAAACAATCTATTACAAAAGCAGCAGAGGATATCCTGGATGGCTCGAGTTTCTACGCTGCTAGTAAAAAATATGATATACCTAGAACAACGTTATGCAGATATGTTAAAAGGTTGCAGAACGTGAAGAAATTACATAATTCCAACGATGCATCCAGAGATGTTATACCAGAAGTTAAAATACCTATACAGAATTATGATAACTTTGCTATTGCTAATGCAAAAGAGGATGGTAAACATGGTTCATTGTTCCCGTCTAACATACGAGCTATATTCGTGGGATCATCGAGTTGTGGGAAGACCAACGCTTTAATATCTCTGATCTTGCACGAGAACGGTCTTAGATTTCAAAATGTCTATGTATTTTCGAAGAGTTTGTATAAACCGAAATACGAATTGTTAAGAAACGTTTTACACCATTAAAAGAAGAAATTGGTTACCATGAGTTTGAAGATTACGATGATTTGATCGAACCCGGAGATACCAAAGAACATTCAATTATGGTTTTCGATGATATACCTGCAAACGAGCAAAGTAAAATCACTCAGTTTTTCTCGTTCGGTCGACATAAAGCAATAGATTCGTTCTATCTATGTCAAACTTACGCTAGTGCCTTAAAACATAGACTCAGAGATAACGCCAATGTAATCGCATTATGGAAACAGGATGAAACCAATCTCGGACATATCTTTTCGGATCATATAAGTGGTGACATGACATATCCGAAATTTAAAGAAATGTGTTTACAGTGTTGGGGTGACTCAAAACATAATTTTATAACTGTTGTGAAAGATTTTGATTTGGATAATGGTCGATATAGGAAGAATTTCGACGAGTATATAAATATTTAACATTATTCAAAAAAAGTTAGTTCCCATCCAAAGTTTCATGATGACGAACGTTAACAATTTTATTGTAAATAAACGTGAGCTTCATTTTATGCAGGATTCTGTACGAAAGAACTTTGCGGTATACAAAAAGGGAGACGCTACATCTCTACAAATCGAAGAGGTGCACAAACAATTGATTGATCCCTTGCAAAATTACCGATTCCTAGTCACAAGGAATAGCGGAAAGAATCCTTACACGTACAACAAGGGTTAAACTTGAAAACAAAGGCTAGTTTTTTAAAAAAAGATTAAGTTACCAGTTGACGACGAGCCTGTACATCTTTATTATACGGACATGTTAGCTAGAGACGAATACGAAAATATATACAAGTCGGTTATGGAGTAAAGTATAACCCCCAATTGATACGCATAGTTTAGGAAAAGTGTGTAGGAAGTTGATTCAGAAAACAGTGACACAACCTAAAATAATAACGTTTATCCGGAGGCTAGAGGTCTAACAAGAGTTATAATTATTTTTAAAGTCCTTAGCATTTTTCTTAAGAAATGTAATGATTTTGTTCATAGAATACATTCTCTACCTGTTGCTTCGTGCGTGCACACAAATCGGGTGCAATCGGTACATATCCGAATAGGAGTAGTTCATATAAAAGGACTGTTCGCGTAGAAGTTATTATTTGTTGATTGTACGGTTTAAAGAGACAATATAACAAATATGTATAAAGACTTTGGAGAGGTTATTCAAAGATTTCGCAATGCTCTACGAGTAAAAAAAGCAGAATGTGGGCAACGCTTTTCGATAGAAGGAGAAAAATGTCTTATGTGTCAGTCATACGAGGAAGCAATACAGCACTGTACTGCAGTGTTATCAATGCCCGAGGATCTGGATGATTTTATGGAAATAATCGAGGAGATGGGGTTTATAAAACTGTTGGCAGATATTCAAATGGAATATATACTAAATTTTAAGTTTTAAAATAAAAATTTAACCACCACAACTGCTATCATAAGAAATAAATGATGTGAATTTAGAAATTATTTTTGTATATATTAGCTTGTTTATGTTTTAAAATATAAAGCATACATTGGTATTGTTTAATTTTTTCAAATGTACACGTAACTGAAATGGGTATCTAAGTAATTATGAAAAGAATTATAACAAATATGTGTATTATTTTTTTAAAAGGGTGTTATAAACGTTTTACAAAATTATTAATCAGAATTGTTTTATTTAAAACTATAACATAATTTTATTGACATCTATTAATATCTGTAGTTGAAATACAACAATTTAGAAACGTATAAGAAAACAAAAGTGTAATTAATAGTGTTACAAAATTTTCAGTCTTCGGCTTAAAATTTAAACATCGCTCGTAAATGCGTGGAATGGAAACCTGTTGTATTCTTCCATATACTCAACTTGTTTACAAATACTGTTTTCAAACAATCTTGGGTAGGTTCTTATAAATTCGTATAATATGATCCCAATATCACTATTACTGTATTTGCTTTTAATTACATCATGTGCGTGATTCTGTAGGACATCATTCCTATTATATCTTTCCATTGCGACATCTAACAGAAACAGATCTATATTAGGAGTACCCTTTTCCGTCAGTTTTTTTAAAGTATTAGCATGGTTGAGAACGATCTGAGATACCCCTAAAAAGTGCTCTAAAGTTCCTTTGGTAAATATCATATAATTCCCATCAAATGTCATCATCTTCACTAAAGAATTCTTATTTAAATGAAAACGCAAGTTCTCGAATTTGCATATCTGATTTTGTATGCCAACTTCCATAGTGCGTATAATGTGCGGAAGATTTGATATAAACTTCCTAAATACGTTGAGGGAGAAAGTATAAGTATAATTTGTCCTTACATTAACCCAATTTAAATCAAATTATAGAATGTGTATTCCCGTATATTAACTAGAATTGTGGAAAGTGCTTTTATTAAATTAATAGTCAGACGTCATCGACAAACAATGCAAGGCTAATGATCATACATTTCACTAAATTTATTTAGAATATACGTCTTATGTTGAACTACATTTAAAATAGATTATCGAACCACTTTCTAGGTCACCGTACAGAATTAATATATGTATTATACCTTTTGGTTTAATCATTTGTATGTGGATTCACTAATTGAAAATTTTAACAATTCTAGCCACTAATAAATATTTTTGGAGTTTAACTCTATTATCGAGCTAAATCTAAATAAAAATGCAAAGGTGTTTTACTGATAGGTTTTTGAATATTAATACAATATATACAGGTCTTTGTTGGAACTAATTTTAAAATACGTGATAATTAATTTCAATTCCTCAGGAAAATTCTATACTAATTTATAGGTTACACCAGGGGTTTATCTCAAAAGACAGAGCGATACGGTTTAGAAATAGATTAAAGATGAATTATATACGATGCTTGCAAAAGGTTATTCTGCAAATCAGTAAGGTGTCATTCGATTTGAAAAAAATTCCGAGGGATTTGAAAACCTGAGGAAAAACACAATAATAATTGAAATCTTACACGATGGTATATTAAAATACTGCTAAGAGTAATTTTGTTTAATAATTCTAAAATGGCGTTGGTGGTTAAATACATACAGGTAAAACCCACTATAAAACAATTATAGACGTCACTTTTCCAGTCAAGACTTGCATATAACGCCAACTAATATAATAAGGAGCTGCGCACGCTCGACCATCGGCATAAAAGGCGAGAGCCATGTTCCAGTGCATTAGTCGTCAAAGTATCGTCGAGTTTGATTAAAATTATAAATAAAAGATGGATTTTTCTTGTGTTGACGTTACAAGTGATGCGCGAGTACCACAATTAAATATCAACCAACTAGTTGGTAAGTCAACCTATAGGTTAGGCGAATTTCCTCCAAATTATCACCACCATATATTAGAAGTTGGTTTTGATTTATATGGTGGTCTTCAACCTGCCATCCAAGTTATTTGCTGTAGTGGTATGTGTGCTGATTCTACGATAACATTCTCTTACTTTGATTGGAAGAAATTGTGTACTTTCCAAGTGGAATTTCAAATTCGCCAATTTGCTCAAGACTCAAAACAAGTCAGATTAAATGGTTTGACTACTGGAAACGATGTTGTTGAGATACAATTGTATCAAGATTTCAAATTACATCTGAGCACAGCCTTTAATAGAAGTATATGGTTTTTGAACAATTTTGAAAAAGAGAATTTATATAATATGGAGATTACGAAAGATGGGAATGTTATTGTGCTACCTGCGTACGAGTGCATCAAGCTATTAAATTTGCGAGAATTGATCTGTTTTAAAATGGCTGAGTTAAAGTGTAGAAACTTTCCAGAATTTTACGAAAAATTTGTTGGTGATATAAAAAAAGTATGTGGAAATACGACGGAGGAAGAAAGGGTTCAAACGTTATTAGAGGGAGAGAGCAGTGCCAGTATTTCTCTGTCTAATGATTGCAGCAATTTAAATTACTTGACAGTGTTGGAACTTATTAAATGTTTCCCCATTCAGTACTTAAAAGATGCAACTGCAAGGCAATCGCTTGCGCAAATGTTTAGAGATTTGGCTATCCCAGATTCGTCAGACTCTGGTTACCACAGCGGTTTATAGATGTTATCAATACATGTATGTATTCTATTAAAACATTTTTCTTGATAAAGTTTGTTTTTACATATTTGCACCGCCAACATTACCATAAATTATTAATAGACGTATTAAACTATCCTGTTTTTATTTTTAGGTTTAAAGTGGTGTACCCCGCAAATAATAAACACAATATACCGCATGTTAACAAAAAATTGTGGAGAAATTCAAAGACGAGTTTAACGGTGACTTGGTGTTAGAATTTGTAGGTAGTAAGGCTAAGTCCTACTGTATTGTGCGCGAGAAGGACGCGATTAAAAAAAGATTAAAGGGATCTCACGAAGTGTAGTTAAGTAAAACCGCGGGTGCTACAACCTATAACGAGCATATATTCCCAAAAGGGGTGGGCATCCAGCTACGCAACAGTGCGTGGGAGAATAAGGATTCTCTCCAATAAGAAATTAAAGTCATTGGGTAATGGTAGAAATGTTAAACCTATAAAGGCGATTATTAATTGTGGTTTAGTGACCGCGTTTGTGCACTCTTCGAGTGTTTTCGGCAATCTTCGATTGTTTCCAAAGAAAATATTCAAGCCCACCATTTCCTAAAATATGACGTAGAAGTTATTTAAAATTAAATTGCTTTATTAGTAAGTATCCTGTAGACAACAAGTTGGTATTTTCTTGGTAATGGTTTAAAGTGTTTTTGGTTATAGTAGCACTGCATCTTCTACAGCACGACTTGCACACAATTTGTGTGCGTGTGCTACCGCCCTTTTGGATTTTTAATATGCACGCGATCCGTATAACATGGAAGACGTTTCCGATGTTTTTACTAACGGCATTCGCACCATCGACGAAGCGAACCAGGTGCATGCATTGGCGCTAAATGTATTGGACGAGCAGCGAGGATTATGACGTCATTTAGTTCCCGCTGAATCCTCAACTTCGTTCGGGTATCTTCGGAAACCTTCGGTTTGCATTCTATAGGGTACATAAAGCAGGTGCGCAAGAGTAAACTCTTTAGTTATAAGTTAGTTCGCTTACAAGTTAAGTCTTATAGTGTGGATTTTGTTTTGTACTAAAATGGTACCTGCAAACGTTTTTAAATGCAAGCCCTGTGACGTCTACTTTACCAGGAGGATGCTCTCAAACGACACCAGAACAAATGTCGTGGTGTAACATCATCCAGGTTGCTTATACATCCGTCGACAGCAAAGTACTTAAACTGTGGGACTTGCGGTATCGCTTTTACGAGAATGGATAGCTTACAGCGACACAAGGAAAAACAGCATGGTATGTCATTAAGCCGTAAACGTTCAGCTCCGCCAGCTGTTAAAGGACCTTGTACGAAACAACCACGAATTATGTGTAAAGTATGCGATTTCGAGATGGAAAAGAATACATATGCCGCACACTTGAGAAGCAACAGACATAAAAATGCCATAGTTACCGCTACTGGCGAAGATGGCGTAGAAATGATTAGCACAGCGTTTAACAACCGTATGGCTAGCTATCGCATAAATAACGCCAGCGTCGACGATGGAGTGTCCGAGTTTTTTTGGAAGCAGAAAGAGCGATTTATTCGATTACTTAATAAAAAAAGAATACAACATACAGCAGTAAAAGTCTACTGCGAACTCTATGGCGTTTACATCAAAATGGGAGAAGAGAAGTCCGATGTGAAATCCTTTAACACAAAAAATGTGGTTATAACGTCTTCTAGTAATCTGGAAAATATGTACGAGGTCTTAAGCGAAACCATGCGAACAAAATCAGAGGAATTTGAAGCATGTGAGTCCGGTTGGTCTTTGGAAAAAGTGCTCTATTTAGAAATAAATATTAATAAGTATGACCCGATATGACAAGTTCTAGGTTGAAAATAAAAAATTGTGAATATGTATTTAGAAATGTGGTTTACAAATTTAAACTGTATTAGTAAAAATTGTTTGTAATTAAAAGTTTTAAGAATGGTTTTTAGATTTGCTTTTAGGTATAAGCTGCAGGAAATTTATAATTTAGAGGGTGTGTGTAAAATGGAAAGGGGTGGTTCGATTTTAAATCTATTTACAGATTCGGATTCTACATAAAATTCTAGACTAACAAGATGTGCTACATGTATAAAAAAATTTATAAGGACGCTCAAAGGTCGCTACCGGTAAGAAAACTTAAAATCAGGGTAGCTCTCGGGGGGATGGCGCTATGTAAAAAATTTAAAGAGATTTGTGTAGCTGAGAAAGTTCTAATATTAATTGATACCAAACAAGGTAGGTTTATCTCGTGGGTGGAAGTGTGGAGAAAGATTTATCTCGCAGAGGGTATAAGTGTAACTTTGCAGGGCGTGGTCCGATTTCAAATCTGTTTGCAGATTCCAATTTTGCGTAAAATTCTAGACTAAAAAGATGTATCGCATGTATAAAAAAATTTATAAGAACGCTCAAAAGTCGCTACAGGTAAAAAATCTTAAAATTGGGGTAGCTCTCTTGGGGGTGATGCAATCTAAAAAATTCTTAGAAATTTGGGTAGCTGAGAAAATTCTAATATTAATTGATACCAAACAAGGTAGGTTTATCTCGAAAGATGCATTGGTTAGACGAAGAAAACCATTTGTTAGGTTTGCTTATAGAGCAAAGAGCAAAATTTAGAGGTTCCGGATTTTAAAGGGGTATAGCTTTGCAGGGCGTGGTCCGATTTTAAATCTGTTTACAGATTCGAATTCTGCGTAAAATTCTAAGCTAGTTTAATGTATCGCATGACTAAAAAAATGTTTAAGGACGGTCGAAAATCGCAACTGGTAAGAAATCTTAAAATTGGGGTAGTTTCCTGGGGGATGATGCAATCTAAGAAATTCCTAGAAATTCGGGTAGCTAAAAAAATTCTAATATTAATTGATACCAAACAAGATAGGTTTATAGGTTTATCTCGAAAGATGAAAAATGGTTAGTCGAAGAAAACTATTTGGTCCAGATGTGGGAGGAAATGAGGGATTCTTCTCGTTTCCACAAGGCGGTCCACAAGGCGAGAGCAGGAGGAGATTCATCTCCCTCATTTCCCCCTTATGGGAATTTACATGTAAATTGGTTCAGATGTGTGGGGAAATGAGGGCCCAGTATTGCCAATTATACTCTACTTTTAAGGCATTGTTACACAGTAACTGCAATGTTTTTTTACGGTTATATTTGTGAAACTGAAGTTCATTTTGGGACCAAAAATTAGAGATAGAAATCAGTTACCACAATATCAGTATAAAGAGATTAGGAAACTTGGCTTGCATAATGTTATTTATCCTTTGTCAGATTCGACAGATTTAAGACCCAAACTAACAAAATTTTGGCTATGCATGACTGTTTTTCCTGATTTCCGAAAGTTTTCAAAATATATGTATTTAATCTAGAACTTTCAAAGTAGTCAATAGACGCAACTACCAAAATAATTAAGTATCAGATTTCGCCTTGTTTTTCAGAACTAAAGCGGAGTCTAAGTTAGGTTATTCTTTAAGCTCTACATATCTCTCCTAGGTCGCATCTTCAAGCGAAATCTTTAACATTAGGATAGTCTAGCTAGCATATTTTATCGAAGAATGGAGCTCGCTATCTGTGAAAATTGAAGGCCAATATTTAATTTCGAACGTGTTTTAAACCCCGCGAAGAGTCCAGGCTTTATATTTAGCGATAGCTTTAACTTAGCCCTTGTATGGTTTGTAATTTAGGCTCTGGTCTACAATTTACCATAGCTAAATATTGATCCAAATTGTTCCTGAACGTTAAATAAAGTAGCCTTATGCTCCAATAGTATTAATCCTCTCCGCTGGTTAAAGACTGGTTAGCAATTTAAGACTATTAGTTTAACAAAACAAATCAGTGATAAAGATTCAAATAATGCAAGACATTTTTCAAACATTAAAATACGCCTTTGTTGAAATATTTATGTAAATTCCCCCTCGCCCCCCGCTCCCGGGCTATCCCAGCATGCTAGGAGTATGGTAATCTCAGTAGTGACCTTAATTTGTCTGTACCTCCGGTTTATTATATTACTACTTTTGGCGATCAGTTCTCAATCTGCAAACAATTAAAGCTAAATGCGAAAGCTACCTAATTTATTATCTAGTTTCTCTTCTTGATAGTCTGGTAGCCTGCGCTGTTATAAAATCAGTTTTCTTTTTTATTATTGCCTCCCAACAAAGGTACTGCAAGATGCAATTAAATATAAAACAGCAGATATGTTGCAGATTTTCGGTTCAAATTGGCGCATATAGAAATTTTACAGCTTATTAACGAAAATTATATTTTCATATTGATTAATTATTAATATAACATAAAATCCTTATACCACTTTAAGAAATATATTCGAATTTAAGTTTAACGGAATTAGCAGATGTAGTCTTTAAAAATTTGCACTTGGCTACATAATTACAGATACTCGCGTGGCATAATTAAAGATGGCACAGTAGATGTCAAAGATGAATTTTTCGTGTAAGGTTCTAGAGTTGCCAAGATGAATAAGAGTCTGAAGTAGGAGGTGCACCAAAGTAGGTTTATGGATCCATGATTCTTCTAAACAAGAAGCAGGGAGTTCAACAAAGCATTATTGCCTTAACTTTCTGCTTGAACGAAATTTATATTTGAGCCAGAAACTTTAGAATTTACACTCTGCTCATAGTCATATGTTATTCCAATAGGTTTACGATATTTCCATTTCATTGTCATGATATTTGATTATTTTTGTGAAACTTCTCTTCTACTACACCCTATTTCCTCCAAGTACTGTATGTTTTTATATTTGCATGTCAACTTCCGTTCGAGTTAGATGCTTAACATGTATCTAGATAACACAAAATCAAGTGTGGGACTTAATGATTTCATAATTTGTTAGGTATGTCGTAGTTCTTCCATTGGATATTAATCAAATTCAGCATCGTTGTTCTATTCAATGACAAATGTACTATACACACCTACAATTCTTTAATTAACCCCATATATTTGATAACAATCCGTTTACGGAGATAAATCGGAAATTTATTCACAATTAAGTAATCTATATATCTGCATTAGAAGTGTGTGGGTTTCCGTTAGAAGTTTTTTTCTGGGGTGCTCATTTTTTTTTTAGAATGTTTAATCTTAATGCAAAGTGCTTACTCCAGAGTTAATTTACAATTTTTTTAACAAAAACTTTGATTCGAGATTTCTGTTTTGAACTGAGTTCTTGTTTTACAGGCTTAGATCTTCTTGCAATACATTTTCTAATGAATTCTTGACCCGTGACTTGGAGGCATAAATTATACCCATTAGACAATAATTGTGTTCTTAATCATTATTATTTTAATTTATTTACCTATTATCAACACCGTACATTTGATATCGGTTAGTAATTTCTTTGGAAACGTCCACTTTGTTTCCACTAAGACACTTAGAATATTTAACCCCTTGCACCTATTCCAAGAGCATACAATTCAATATCTTCCTTATTTCCAGCTCTCATCACTTTAGGTACTACGAGTTTACCAACATCTTTTATATTTGTTTTGTTCTCATCGTCTCATGTTATAATCCACAACCACCCCAGTAGTTTTTTTTAAGTATACTGAACATTTCTTCTAATGTTTTACTCGCGTACCTAACGTCGAGCGCTGTAAGGACTGCTGCGATACGCTCATATGGACCATTTTTAAAATATTTGAATGCGAATGAAATGAACTCCCAAATTATCATAAACTCCATGAATTCCCTTCAGTGATAAATATTTTTTCGTTGGAGATTGAACAACGAGTAGTACTTGTTTTTATTCATTTTAAGAGAAAACAAAACCATATTTGTTTAAACAGCTATACAGGGTGTTCACTTTTTAGTTACACACTGTAGGGATTTCCTGAACATAAGAGATACAGTGGTGGTTAAATTAGACAAAAGTTACCTACTTATGAGGGTATTCCATAGCCAACCTTGAATTACAATTGCTATTCGTAGATTGCTAGATATAGCCTAAAATAGATATTTTGCCATATTTAATTTTCCTTAATAACTTTGTTGTTTTTTCAGTTAAAATAATAAAAGTTGGAATGGTATGATAAGGCCTAATTCTCCATTTAATGGCGGTATACAAATTTTTCCAAATTCGTCAGTTTCATCTGTGCGATAGCCAACATCTTTTCCTTATAGCCGCCATATTGCAGCAACGTATAGAAAGAATTATTACAATTTCAACCATATAAAATATCTACTATTACTTTTTAAAAATAACATTGTAAGACACAAAAACTGTTTTTATAAGAAACTAACCTACTAATAATAATAATAAAAAGTTAACTACCACAATATGAAGCTACAGCAAATGTTCAAAATGTTCACCGCGCTGTTCCACACAGGCGAATCCTCTTATCCATCTGCGCAATAGCATTTGACAAGAAACCTTGATCAACTAACTCTAATGCACTTTTTATTTTCTGTTGTAGGTGTTGAATACTATTCGACGAAGTATTATAAGCGGTATTTTTTTAATCTTCTCATAGAAAAAAACCAGAGGGTTTATGCCAGGTAAACGAGGTGGCTATGAAATAGCACATTCTTTCCAATCCAATGTTCAGAAAATCACTCATTTAAATAGTCCGTCACTAACCTGTAGTTATGGTGTGGTGCACTATCTTGTTGAAAAGAATTCCCAGTACCTTTGGTCAAAGCATATTGTTATGGGAGGATTTTATTCGGTAGAAAATAAACCGTTTCTGATTGGAAGAGTATCTCATCAAAACAAAGCACTTGTGGTTGGCGAAACAAGAATTAATGATAAAGAAATACGTATATGGTATACATACAACGGTGCAGAAATTGTTGTTGTTAATGAAGATATGGAACTTCTTTCATTCCATCCAAATCTAGCTAGTTCACAAAATCAATCCATAACAGACATTAAGCGGTCTAAAGTAGAAGGCGGATGCATGGAAAAGACGTTCAATGTTCAGTTTAGTTAATATATATTGTTTCTTTTTAACTAAATACCATTAAGTACTTTTGGGAAACAGGTCATTTTTGTAAAACTATTTGTATGTCTGTCCTGGGCGTCATTTAATTGCTACGACCTCCACACCTTCCTACGTAATGAGCCATTAATTACTACGATCTCTCTCTTGTGTCCTACGTTTGGGCGTCATTAGTTGCTACGACCTCACACTCCTTTGTTGTGGTGCCTATTTAAATGCTACGACCTCTTTCTATAATATCACTAATGCTTAAAAATTTGCCACGGCTGCTCTGCTGACTTTCAATACTCTAATAACCTTGGTATATACCCCAAGTCAACCCAAAACCAACATTTAAAATACGCTTCTATACAACACGTTTTGTTTCCATCTCATTCATATATACGCGCTAGAATCCACTCTCTTTGTCACCTTGTTTTGAAGGCTGGCTGTTTAACCGACAACAGCTGCCCCTTTCTATTCTTGTTATCAAGTCTTACGTTCATTCCAGAAGTCGTAAATCTTCCACTAATTGACGCTGGGAACTAAACACAAGAAAAACTAAACTGTTTGAAACTTCGTTCGATAAGCTTTCAGAAAAAATAAATACCAATTTTGCTTATTATTAAATAAGAGGGTTAAATTTTGTCTTTTTAAAATATTAAATTTGAAATGCTGTATTATACACGAAATGTTTCTTATATGTCATGAGCCATATTTCCTGATTACTTATCTAAAGGATTATGAAAAATAAATTTAATTTCTGAAAATTTTCTGAATAAAATAAAATTTTCAGCATTTACTTTTAAAAGTTTTAAAAGTTGTTTTAGATATATTTTAAAACGCTGAATCCAAAAATCACGTTCAAAGTGAAAAATAACACCCTTTCAGCGCACCAAATATCACAATAGTAAATATATATTACTGTAATATTTTCGGATTTAGTATGTGAAAGTACATTAAACAACTTTGAACGCTTTTAAAGTCAATACTTTAAAAATTAATTTTTATTTTCAGAAATTTTCAGGAAGCTAAATGTAATTTAGTATAATCCTTCAGATAAATACGCATGAAATATAGCGCATGATATACAAGAAACAACCCGTGTAATATATGGCATTTAAATTTCATTTTTCCGTGAGATAGGTTTTGGACCTCTCGGAGAGGCTTTTTGAAAAGGCTTCTTCCAAAAAACTCTTCTATCAATTTATTTCAAACAGAAATTACAATATCAATTTTAATTACAGGTACGCTATATGCAGTAACGTATTGAGATCAAAATTATTCTAAGTTGACTTTTACTTATTTAAATTAACTAAAATTATGGTGAGTAGCTTGAACAACCAACAATGCTAAATTTGTGAAGTTCGAGACTGACTGGCCATCTTGGGCTCCTGAGGGTATTTATGCTATCCCTGCCCCTCACATTACTTGTGGGAACTCTAGATCTCATGTCTGCTATTTCCTTATTCAATACAAAGTATTACATTTTAATGATCTTAATTCTAACAATAAGTTTCCTATAATCTATTGTGACCTGCATCCGCAGTGTCATGTTACGTCTGAAATACAAAGTATTCACATCCGTTTTCATGTTTGGTTTTGAACTTCTATTAACCCTTTGTAATATGTCCTTCAATTATACATTGTAACAATTTAACTTAAGATTTAATAATTCCATTTGATTACATATATATCCTATTTTGGGGAATATGTAACTCGTGTATTATTAAACGCGAATTTAACCTTCTTATTGAATTACAGACGAGTGGTAAAAATATTTCGTAAAGCTTTTAGCTCGATTTCAAACCGCTTTTATTTTTCCGTGTATTATTAAATAAATAGGATAGATAAGGCTGAACTAATAAGAAGTAATTCCAAGTAGTTTTAGTTACAGATGTCAATTAGTAGGGCGAGAAACGAATTGTAGCCTCTAAAAGAGACGTAAAACTTGATTATACGTGGAATAGGATGGCGATAAGTCGTTTGATATACAAATGTGGAAAACAAAGTACCAAAGAAAGGTTATTTGAGAGCATATATAAGTTTGAGATAGAGATAACACGTGTTAGATATGGGCGTATTTTAAACGTTAAGTTTCGTTGACGTGGTGTGAATGCCCAAGGTTGTTTTAGTATTGATTTTCAAATACTACGAAAACAGTTAGTGCAAATGCGTTGGTCGTTAGCTTCAAGTGATCTTCGAAGAAATGTTTTTAAAAATTGTGGCGGTTGGAAACGAATACATGAAAGTTTGTTTACGTGATTATGAGTGTGGAGCGGTTGGTGGAAACGGTAGAATTTGGCCTTGTGTTATGGAAATTTTAGAAATTTTATCAGTTTTTATAAGGTAGAAGATGTGTATATAAGCCAGGGAAATCGAGTTTGAGGTTCTCTGATTTTTCGACGACCTGGCGCTCCTGTTCGATTATTCTTTTTACGATTGCATAATATTTTAATTTAAATTATGATAAATGTTATAAAATTAACAGTTTGATTTTCAGTTTGCACTAGTTCTGTAAATTATGCAATTCGTCTAGAATAGATGTCGGCGCTTAACCAGGTTGGTTTATTATCAACATGTATGGTACTGGAAAAATAGGTATGATGTACAACAGTGGAATAGTAGACGTTAAAGGACTTCTTGGTCACTTAGTTACAGCTTGTAGCTTAGGTTACAGCAATCCAGATTGGGGGTTTTCGTGCATGCAGCAGTCCAGGGAGGATGGTAGCCAGGCTCCGTGTGTAAATATGTAACTCAGGTAACTGCAGCTTTTTCCGTTGTACACGTGTAAATATGTGATTAATGACTTTGGAGATTGGGTGTATTAGTTTATTAACTAAAAGGACAAATGGGGGGGAAAGTTTCAGATTGAATATTTTAATTTGGGTTAATTTTTTGGTGGAATTTATGTTTAGATTTTGGAATAATTTATGGCATTTGAAGTAACTGATATTATGTATAAGGTAAGAGGGTATGTTTTGATTATTGGTGTGCAAAATTAGCACTAAAAGTTAAGGTTTTACAATGAGCTCGTATTGAAATAGGGTTACAGTAAGACGCGCGTCTCGCGGCAGTAATGCCGTGGCTGCAATAATAGGTTAGGTTACTGTTAAAACTAGATATTATTAGTAAAAATCACAAATTACTTAACACGCATATCAGAACAGTTGTTGCTAAAACTATTGCAGACTGATCTGATATGCGTGTTAAGTAATTTGTGTTTTGTGTTTTTTAATAATAATATCTAATTTGTGTTTTCTAATAATAATATTTATTTCTAACAGTAACCTAACCTGTCATTGCAGCCACGGCATTACTGCCGTGAGACGCTCGTAGAGTAAGAAGGGTGTTGAAACACTTACTTTTTCTGATTAATTGGAAATTTTTATCAGGGGTAATTATTGATCTCAAAATGTACTGTTAAGGAAATAGTTAAAAGGGGATGTAAATAGCTTTTTTACATGGGGATTGAAAAGTAAATTAATTATGGCTTGTCTATTTATAATTAATTGAATATATTATCAGGTATAAATATTGACCTTGAAATATACTGTTTAGAGTGTAGTTTAAAGAGAATGTATATAACTTGTAAATAAGGTGTGAAAGAAAAGTCTATTTTTTTTATTTGGCTAGTATGTTCAATTTTGGAGTGTAAATAAATGTAGTCTATTTACCGTAGCTGAATTTTTCGAGTAGATAGTTTATTTTCAGGTAAAAGGGAGCAGAGCAGCCGTGACAATTTTTATAAACAGTGGTCTAAGCGATTTACTGACGCCCAAGTAGAGGAGCATCAGACGTCATAGCAATTAATGACGCCTAGTCGTGGGGCTTTTTGTATTATTAGGGGCACATAGCAGCAATATATTATATATATTATTGTGAAGTTCCTCTGGGTGATTCGTATGATTACAAGTTGCAATCTCGTGCCCCACACTTTGGACGTCATTATACTGTGAATTTCTTTTGGGTGAAAAAATTAGTTACCTGGTAACCACTACACAGCCTGCAGCTGCTATCCTGCCCTCGATGATGTTGCCGTCTATAATGACTGAGCTATGGAACCGCTCTCAAGTTGAGTCATACCATTCCAGTCAGCACGCAGCTATCCAAATCTCACCAACTTATAACAGTTTTTTTGACCGCTACACTATATCAACGAATTTTAGTTCTAATAACTCAAGTAAAGTCATTAAATCATGCGAACCATTTTTAAAACAAACAAGTATCGATATTGTATGTGCTAACCGCCATACAGAAAGGTTAGTTTGGTTGCTAACATCAGGCGCAGAAAGTTAATACAATTATTATCAAGGTCAAACACCTTTCCTGTTTAGTGCATAGCACATTTGCGCGCACTTTAGCCAGAGCTCTCGTAGAGAAAATAATGGAACCACTAAAGGTTCTGGCGTGTAACTTGCGCCTAGCTTTTTGTGCGGATTACAGCCCTAGTGCGCTAAAACACTAGGCTTTGTAATTTTAACAATGGTAAGAATTAAAATAAAAATTAATTAGATTAACTAAATAATTTGGTGTAGCGTTCTTTTGGTATTGCTCTTTTGATAATTTAACTTATAGAAGATGTTCGTTTGATAAATTTTCCTTCTCATAATTATACTTTTCATAATTTTATTTTTAGTAATCTTCAATAATTTTGTTATAACGTTCCGTTTAAAAGTCGATTTCAAATGACTTTTAATAAATAACTTCGTTTCGATAATTACTGAGATAAACTCATGTAATAATTCTTTGGACATTTGTGTAAATAACACAGAAAACAATTCTTTTATGATTTCGTAAAAGTACGATAAGATATGTTTTTCAACGAGTAGTGGGGTAGGGCCGGTCCTAATTTAAAACGTGTTCAGACGTATTTTCCATATGTAAAATACACGTGCACCGTTTTGAATTAGGATCGGCCCTATATAATTTCAATGTAAAATAGTTGTGAAAACATTTCAATGTAAAATAGTTGTGAAAACATGAATTCTTATATACTTTCAATGTAAAATACTTGTAGGCACGTATTGAATTAGGATCGGCTTTATATTACTTTCAATGAAACATATTTCAAAACACACGGTATGTTGAAAAATGTAAGTGCAGAGAAAAATGTGTGTAGCTGTTTTGAATTCGGTTTTCTAGCGAGAAGTTACACGTGCACCGTTTTGAATTAGGATCGGCGTTATATACTTTTAATGTAAAATGTGAAAACATGAATTCTTATATACTTTCAAATGTAAAATATTTGTGGGCACGTTTTGAATTAGGATCGGCTTTATATTACTTTCAATGGAACATAGATACTTCAAAACACACGTATGTTGAAAAATGTAAGTGCAGAGAAAATGTGTGTAGATGTTTTGAATTTGGTTTTCTAGCGAGAAGTTATAAAGTATGACAGATGCAAAATATCGCATTCAAGTCAATTGTGTTTAATTAAAGTGGATTCTAATTTATGTTTTTTATTTATGTTTAGAGGCTTCAAATACACATGGGCCGGTTTCAATTCAAAATGTGTTCACTCTTGTGATAGGTTGAAAAGTGGGTTGGCAAAGTACGCAGATGGTGGTAATCTGTATATAAGGAGATTGCTTCTAATATTAATTTAATTAGTCGAAGTTTACTGCATATATTTACATACAAACATGTATATAATTGATATTCAGGGATTTAAATACAAGAAAAACGAGTTTGTGTGCAAAGAAATTGCGGTTTTGGACTTAGAAGGTATTGTTTAGCATCAAATTTTTAAACTGCCAATGCAGTCTAGTTGTTTGAGCCAAGATCATATAAAACATAACGACTGGGTGACAAGGAATATTCATGGTCTTTCTTGGGATGAATCTTCAACGGCTGGAATGGTGTTATCATATATAGCGCTTTATTTGAAGCAAATTATCCGACCCGTTGAAGAAGTATTTGTGAAGGGTCTAGAAAAGAAGAAATTGATTGAAACCTATCTAATGCAAAACGTTGTAACTGATATGCTTGCACGAGGTTGTCCTAAGCTATCGGAGTTAAAAATCAACAACCGTTTAAAATATAACATTCATTGTTGCAGACACAACAATAATAATCTGCAATGTGCAAAACAAAATACCTTGTTATTAAAAGAATGGCTTGATAATAATAAAAAATAATAAAAGATTGTGTCTGTATTATTTATTTTAATATAATTTTACAATGTTAGCCGAAGCAAATTATCCGACCCGGTGAAGAAGTATGTGTGAAGGGTCTAAAAAAGAAGAAATGGATGGAAACCTATCTATTGCAAAATGTTATAGGCACGGCAATAATAGTCTGCAATATGCAAAAACAAAATACTTTGTTATTAAAAGAATGGTTTGATAATTATAAAAATAATAAAAAAGATTGTGTCTGTATTATTATTGTAGTCAGTAAGAAATCCTTAATGCTGACGTTTGCAGAAAAAACAATTAAACTCAGACAGCACGAATGGGACTCTCAACCCTGAAAGCAATTATAATTGATCAACGCAATAGCTCTTTACTGGTTTTACAACATTTAACAGATAGACAGACTGACTGCACCAATTTTCTCATTCTCGCTTTTAAAGAATAACAAGTCGTAGTTATTAAATCGCGAACTCAGTTTATCTGCAAGAAATATATAAACGAGGAAATTTATGAAATGCTCCAACTTCAAAAAAACTAGAAATAAATCTATTGAAATATATGCTAACGTTGCAATTGGTGGATCTGCTCACGGAGTAAACAATTTTTTTCCAGCACTTCATTTGGATTGGCTATAAACTACTCAATAATTTTAACCTAACCACTATCATTATTCTTTCCTGACAAGGGTAATTTTAAAAAAAGTTTTCATTTTTTGATTTGTTCTATAGAACACAACTACAACTTGACAATAAAGATTAAGCGATCATCACACACATATCTTGAGTATATATATATATATATATATATATATATATATATATTTAAAGATATTAAACAACAAGAACAGCAGAAAATTCAACCCATGTCAGACAGCTTTTTTTCTTGTCAACGATAGTCTAGTCTAATGCTTCTTCAGCATTTATATTTCCATAGTTACGTACTGAAGGCAACTCTGCAATTTTAGATCACATGCATTTCTAATTTCAATTGCAAAAAAATATGAAAGCATCTATTTGAAATGCATTTCTAACTTTAATCGCAAAAAAAAAATGAGAGCATCTATTCGAAATATGCACTCAGATTAAAAGTCAAAAATTATTTTACACCGTCCTGTAAACTGAGATTACGTAGTTATTGAATCGGGAGTAATGTGAAATGAAACACACAATGTATTTTTTTTTATTGTAATTTATAATATCCATATATATATATATATATATATATAATGTTATGTACTCTAGAATAAACATACTGTTGCGAGCTACTATTAGGCAACCCGTCAAACACACAAGCGTTGTAGGGTCTGCATAGTCTTCAGGATTCTAAAATGCTTCTAGCAATCAAACACACAAAACGCCGCCAGCACTGTTCATTCTCGCCAGACCGAGAAGCTTCTCGTAATTACCAGAAGATGAGTCATATCTTTAAATCTGAGTATATATAAGACCGCTAATAAATGCAAGAGTCAGTCTATACTAGAATGTCTAATATAAATTATAACGTTGTAAAGTAATAGTAGTTTGAGCTTTTAGAAGTATACATAAATGTTATATGCTGTGTCTAACGTACATGCAGCTTGTAGTATACATAAATAAATAGAAGTGTATAAACAAATAGTTGTGTTAGTGTTGTTAATGGACCTATGGTAAAGAAGTTAGTTTAAGAAGAAATTAGTGCTTGTAAATTCATTTTGTAATAATGCTTCATTGTTAAGTGGACTGAAAACATCTATAAATAAGGCATATACTGTTAATTAGACTTGTGAACAGTGAGTAATAAAGACCTATATTATTACTTGTTTTAAATTAAAGAAACGCGGTAGCAGTAGCTCGTTTCACTGCTGTCAGGTGCGGGGTATATAGTGATTAATTTAAAACACAAGTCTAAAGACATTTAAGTAGTTTGTATATGCCAGTTCCAAGAAATCAAAGTAAAATGGAGGCAGAAACTTTAATAAACTTCCTCAAGGATTTTAAATCTGGTATGGAGGAGAGGTCGGTTAAACTAGAATTGACACTTGGTGAAAATGCTGAGAAAATAGAAAAGTTAAGTGAAAATACAGCCACGTTAGAACAAAGATTAATGGAAAGCTCCATTGCATTGAAAGAAGATTTCACTGAACGGGTAAAAACAGTTGAGCAAAAGTTGGACAGTAAATTGGTAAAAATGGAAGAAGATATGATGAGGCTGCAAGAACAGGTGATTTCACTAACAACACGGCCACTTGAAATAGCAAATCAAGTTGTAAATGAGAACATTCCAGAAATAAGAACCATGGAAATAAGCGAGTCCATACCGTCTAAATTTAAAGTAAAACCACCCACATTTGATGGCAAAACACCTTGGCCCACATATTTAAAACAATTTGAGGCTGCGGCAATAGCCAACGGTTGGTGCAACAAAGAGAAGGCTATCTCCTTAATAGTGGCCCTACGGGGGGAAGCTCTTAACATCTTACAAACGATTCCTGATCACCAGCAGAATGATTACGGCCTTTTAACATCGAAGCTTGAGATGAGATATGGAGACGCTCACCTTCAACAGGTTTACCACGCACAAGTTAGGAACCGCTCGCAAAAGACAAGTGAAAGTCTGCAAGAATTCGAAGCTGACATCGCCAGATTAGTTAGATTGGCATACCCAACGGCACCAGATAGTTTCCTCGAACAACTGGCTGTTCAAACATTTGTGGATAGCATTAAAGACAGTGAAATACAGCAAGCGCTAAGATTAGCACGGCCAAAAATGTTAGATGACGCACTGACTCATGCGCTTGAATTTGAAGCAGCTAAGCAGACGTCACACACGATGAGTCACAAAGTTCGGTCTGCATTAGAAAAACCTGAACAATCGCAGAACAGCATAAATGAAATAATAAACCGTGTGTTTGAAAAGCGAAAAGCGGAAAGGCTGAAAAGATTACGACCGCGGAGATGGCGTCTGCGATGCTGGAGCTGCGGTGAAGTTGGTCATATGCAGAGACGCTGTATTCAACCAAAGAAGCAACCGGTTGAGTTAAAGCAGGTCAATGTAAGGGGGCGAACGTCGACAGCACAGCGTAGTGCTCCGGAGAATATCATCCGTGCTGCATCGTCGGTGGAAAGTCTGGACAGCATTTATATCGATGGTAGAATTAATGGTAGGATTGTCCGATTACTCGTGGATACAGGAGCGACAAGGACTATTGTGAGACCAGATTTAGTTGGTCGTGGAAAAGTGCTACCTGTATCGGTGTGTCTCCGAACGGCAAGTGGTGAGAAAATTTGTACTCACGGAGAGACTGCCGTTATGTTGACAATTGGGGACAAATTAATTAATCATCGAGCGTTGGTAGCTGAAATTACAGAAGAAGTGATCTTGGGAATGGATCTCATGAGAGAATATGGGTTTCATGTAAACATAAAAGAAAATGTGCTTCGGATAGATGATGATGAGATTCCATTTCAAGGTAGGAGTAACCAGACGATGCAAGTTCGAATAATTTGCGATATGAAAATACCCGAGAAGGCGGAAATGATAGTAATGAGACGCCCGGATGGTACGCTCCGGGAAGGACAAGTATGCATGATGGAAGCAACTGAATCGGGAATGGGTCAGTAGGGACTTCTGATTGGAAGAACGCTAGTAAAGTCTCGAAATATGGTACCAGTAAGGGTGCTGAACATTAATCCCCATACAGTGACCCTGAAGAAAGGCATGATTGTGGGAAGTTGCATTCCAGTATGTCATATTAAACGTTGTGTGGACGACACGAAAAATAAACCAACCAACGGTTGCTGACAGAAATTGCTGGATATGTTGATACCCTCGTGTCAAGGATTAAATGGCGACCAACTGGGCAAGGTCAAAGAACTGGTCGGACGATATCTAGGTGTGTTTGCACTGGATGAGAGTGAGAACGGAAGGACGAATGTTGTGCAACACAAGATCAATACTGGAGATGCGCAACCGATAAGACAACACCCCAGGCGACTTCCTTTGGCAAAACGTAAGGAAGCTGAGCAAATTATCACCGATGTGGAAGAACAGGGAGTGATTGAACCCTCGAATAGTCCATGGGCATCCCCGGTAGTGCTTGTCAAGAAAAAGGACGGGTCAACAAGGTTTTGTGTAGACTACCGGCGGCTTAACAATGTGACAAAGAAAGACAGCTATCCTTTGCCCAGAATTGATGACACCTTAGATACTCTATCCGGATCTAAATGGTTTTCGACCTTGAACTTGAAAAGCGGATACTGGCAGGTAGGCTTGGAGCCAAACGATAAAGAAAAGACTGCGTTTACAATTGGAACTAAATTATGGCAGTTCAAGGTCATGCCATTTGGATTATGCAATGCTCCTGCCACTTTTGAACGATTGATGGAGTCGGTACTGCGTGGACTGTCTTGGAAGATATGTCTGGTGTACCTGTACGACGTGATTGTGTTAGGCCGGTCTTTTGAAGAACATCTTAATAACCTAGAGGAGATATTCCAAAGATTACGCGGGGCAAACCTTACATTAAGCCCCAAGAAGTGCCACCTATTTGGAAAAGAGGTGAAATACCTAAGACATGTCGTTTCGGAGACCGGAATAAGAGCTGACCCTGACAAAATAAAAACGGTACAAGAGTGGCCTACACCAGCAGATATACACCAACTACGCAGTTTTCTAGGATTGTGCACATATTATCGACGTTTTATACTTGGGTTTGCGAACATTGCCAAACCGTTAACAAAATTAACCGAAGATGGACAAGAATATGATTGGAATGACGACTGCCTCAGAGCATTTGAACAACTGAAACGGCTACTAGTTACAGCACCAATTTTGAGTTATCCACGGATGGAGGAGAAATTTGTGTTGGATACCGATGCCAGTAACACAGCTATAGGAGGCGTTCTTTTTCAAGTGCAGGACGGACAAGAAACAGTTATTGGGTATTTCAGCAAGGTCTTATCGCGGCCAGAAAAAAACTATTGTGTGACAAGAAGGGAGCTGTTGGCCGTCGTCAAATCCGTAGAGCACTTTTATAAGTACTTATACGGCCGTAAATTCCTGTTGAGAACAGACCATGCTGCACTGAAATGGTTACTGCAGTTTCAAAATCCTGAAGGGCAAGTTGCAAGATGGATAGAGCGGCTGCAGTAATATGACTTTGACACAGAACATCGGGTAGGAATTAGCCATCGGAATGCAGACGCTTTGGCAAGGAGACCTTGTCTAGTAAACTGCAATCATTGCTCCAAGATGGAAGAGAAAATAAGTGTCATCCATAGAATGACGGTAACCGATGATACTTGGCAACTCGAAAGAATACGAGAAGACCAGGAGAATGACTTCGAATTGGGACGTATTATTGAGTGGAAAAATAGAGGACAACGACCAGCTTGGGAAGAAATTAGTATTTTAAGTAGGAGCCTGAAGGCATACTGGGCACAGTGGGACTCCTTGATGATGGAAAATAGAATCTTGAAACAACGCCTGGAATTTGAAGATGGCACTGAGAGACTTCAAGTGATAGTGCCGAGAAGCAGAGTGCCGGAAGTGTTGCAGCACTTGCACGATGGTATTTCCGGAGGGCACTTTGGCGTGAAAAGAACTCTCGAGAGAGTGAGAGAAAATTCTATTGGCTGAACTGCAAAGATGATGTGAAGGAGTGGTGCCGGAAATGTAAATTGTGTGCCTCTGCAAATGGCCCGGTCTCAAAACGGAAAGCCCCAATGAGACAGTATAACGTGGGGAATCCTTTTGAGAGGGTAGCCATTGATATAGCTGGTCCGTTTCCTGAATCAGAGAAAGGAAATAAATACATCTTGGTTGCAATGGATTATTTTACCAAATGGCCGGAGGCATATGCTATACCTAACCAAGAGGCCGAGACGGATGCAGATGTACTAGTCAGGGAGTTGTTTTGTCGTTTTGGAGTTCCGTTGGAATTACACTCCGATCAAGGTCGAAACTTCGAATCGGCGTTGTTTCAAAACGTCTGCAAGCACCTTGGAATCAGGAAGACTAGAACCACGCCACTTCATCCCCAAACGGATGGAATGGTTGAAAGAATGAACAGGACGTTAGGGAAGTACCTGACCAAAGTTGTCTCTGAACATCAACAAGACTGGGACCAATATTTACATTTGTTCCTACTGGCGTACCGATCTTCGGTACATGACAGCACAGGATACTCGCCCGCTTGCGTAATGCTAGGACGTGAATTGCGGCTACCATATGATCTTCAGTTTGGATTTAAACCTGGAGAAGAGATCGCAGGTGAAGATTACGTTAGTAAGCTTCGTGAAAGATCAAATAGCATTCACGAAAACGTCCGAAAGATTATCCAGGCAGCAAGCGATCGAATGAAATCACAATATGACACGAGAGCACAAAAAGTGGTTATCAACCTGGAGATTTGGTGTGGTTGTATAATCCACAAAGAAAACGGGGGTTGTCGCCAAAATTACAAAGACAATGGGAAGGCCCGTACAAAGTGATGAAAAGGATTAATGATGTAGTGTACCGGATCAGAAGATCTCCCCGTGGTAAACCGAAAGTGGTACACTTTGACCGTTTAACATCCTACACTGGCAACAACCAGGAAAGCTCGAATAAAGAGAATGGCATGCGACAAGTTATTAATCATGAGCCAAATGTAGATTTCGAGAGTTTTTTGGCGGCGTATGGTGGTTCCGCTAAAGCGAGATTTGGCGTTGTTGTTGAAAAACAGCAAGACCTGTTTAGAGCACCAGAAGAGTATTCCCTTGCACATTGCGTAGCTCAAGATCTGGAAATGTCAAGGGGAATAGCTGTTGTTTTCAAGAAAAAGTTTGGATGTGTGGATGAATTAGTACAGCAGCAGCCAACTGTAGGAAAAGCTTTGGTTCTTCAGGATAAAAATCGTTATGTTTACTATCTGGTCACCAAAAATTCTTCATGGCAGAGACCTAGTTATGGACATCTATGGGAGGCTTTGCTGAATCTTAAAGCTCAGATGATGGAAAATGGAGTAACGAAACTAGTGGTGCCCAAGCTAGGTTGTGGACTGGATCGCTTAGATTGGAGGATAGTCCGAAATATGCTAGAAGTAGTTTTTCAGGAAACCAACGTCCAGGTCCTTGTTTGTTGTTATTAGCCGGTTGCCTACCAAGACCAAGAAAAGAGTGTTGACTGTTATTTCCAACGACGCGGTGAATGCACCAGAGGAGATAGCTGCCGATACCGTCATCATTCATCGAATTGGCGCCAAAATGTATTTACAGTTACGAGACGTAACGGTTTTACAGAGGGGGTAGTGTTGCGAGCTACTATTAGGCAACCCGTCAAACACACAAGCGTTGTAGGGTCTGCAAACACACAAAACGCCGCCAGCACTGTTCATTCTCGCCAGACCGAGAAGCTTCTCGTAATTACCAGAAGATGAGTCATATCTTTAAATCTGAGTATATATAAGACCGCTAAGAAATGCAAGAGTCAGTCTATACTAGAATGTCTAATAAAAAATATAACGTTGTAAAGTAATAGTAGTTTGAGCTTTTAGAAGTATACATAAATGTTATATGCTGTGTCTAACGTACATGCAGCTTGTAGTATACATAAATAAATAGAAGTGTATAAACAAATAGTTGTGTTAGTGTTGTTAATGGACCTATGGTAAAGAAGTTAGTTTAAGAAGAAATTAGTGCTTGTAAATTCATTAGTGTAATAATGCTTCATTGTTAAGTGGACTGAAAACATCTATAAATAAGGCATATACTGTTAATTAGACTTGTGAACAGTGAGTAATAAAGACCTATATTATTACTTGTTTTAAATTAAAGAAACGCGGTAGCAGTAGCTCGTTTCAATACTATAATTCACTTAAGTTCTCAAATATAAAGAACAGTTCTAACTCACTCCAACTCTGAACGGTAAAAAATATTGCATTATCAGTTCTATGAGGGCTGTCTTCTTCATCTTTGACGCGCGGTCGTTTCTGGTTGTTCTTCTTCTTCGTGTTCACTAAAAAAAGATCCAAATGAATATTATATCAAGTAAATGCATCAAGAAAATTAAATTTATATATTAAGCTAACGAATACATACTCTGTATTGGTTGGTGTCATCAGGTCGTACGTTGCAATTGGTGGAGCTGCTCACGGCGTCAACGATTTTTTTCTCCAGTACTTAATTTGGATTGACTATAAACTACTCAATAATTTTAACCCAATCACTATCATTATTCTTTCTTGACAAGAACAATTTTAAAAAAAAAAGGTTTTCATTTTTGATTTGTTCTATAGAACACACAACTACAACTTGGCAATAAAGATTGAACGATTATCACACACATATCTTGAGTATATAAGGATATTAAACAACAAGAACAGCAGAAAATTCAACTCATGTAAGCAAGAATTTAATGCTAAGGTATTGTCTAGATAGCAATTGTAGAAATATGAAATCTATAGAAAATTTAATAAAGCCAGTCATGTATAAATTTTTTTTATGCTGACATCCACAGAAAAATAAAAAGTGAGAAATTTAATGCTAACATCAGCAGAATAATAAATAAATCCACTTAGTCAGCATTAATGGAAGACCGGTCTGGCTTCGAAACGGTGCACGCGTATATACCATATTTTTAAATTAAAGTTGTCAATTGCAAAACAAAAAAAATTAAATTTTACCTAGAAATCATTTGAAATATTTACTTTTTTCAGTACAACTGAAAGAACTTGACTTTTATACATTTTTTAAATCGATATCATAGACTTTTTGTCTATACTGTTGGTAAAATCTACGTGAAGTATTTATATTAAATAATAAACTGGCTTGTTAGAAAAAATTAAAAATTTGCATCTTTTTCTGAAAAAAAAATTGCATACTTTTTTCAGTACAACTGAAAGAACTTGACTTTTATACATTTTTTTAAATCGATATTCGACTATACAGAAACAGCAATGTTTAATTAGATCATTCAAACATGATGTGTTTACTATTAAACAAAACAAAATTGTTCTTAATCCAAGTGATGATAAAAGAATTCTTAGTACATCAACCACTGATACTAACTATTGCCTATTTTTGTAGTATTCATTACAAAAATTACATACGACAGCGAGTACTGTGTTAAAAATTGTTTTCGTTGCAGAAAGTAACATCAATACCCGTCAATATTACTGTATTAGTCGATTAAGGCATGAGTTAATTTTTTACTACGTTTCTTTTTATTCGCTTAGGGCAATGCAGAGAAAAAGTTTGAATTGGCAACATTTTTTTATAATAAAATTATAATCTTGATACAAAAATCACATTCAGTTTTACTGAAAAGTAACTCGGAGGAGATTGCTAACTATACGGTGTTATAATATTTTTATATATTTGTAGGATTTAATCATTTTAAGGTAGAAGTAAGTTCTTTATTAGTCAGGTAGTTTATCGTTCATAACATGACGCCCTGTTGTGACCTTCACGTTTAAATTCTACCAGCAGGAGTGAAACCAGTCAGTCGTTAGTAAAGAGGTTCAAGGGTAAGACGTGTAGCCTTGTGGCCCTGAAGACGAACATACCCATGACAAAGACGGTGTCGCTGGGTTTAAGAAGTAATCATTATTACAGACGTGAAAGACAATAATCGTGGCGCGTATTGTTATGTTTGCATTTTACAAATTATTATTAAAATCTGTAATACTGTGAAACTTGTTCTTTGAGTATTTGATATTGCTGTTCTTTTACGTTATTTACTACGATTAAACTTTGTTAATCTCACCCGGAGGTAATTTATTTACAAGCATATTATTTATCAGCCCCTAGACAACAAAAGAAGATCCCACATTTGGTGGCTTGTCAGGAATTTTAAAGGGTAAAGCAAATAATCAGTACCGTACAGTGAAAAGAGAAAGTATTTCGTATACCCGTTTTACTGCAGGGTTGAACAGTGTGACTCATAAGAACTAAGACAAGTTTACAATCGCGCTTGTGTTACGGTTGTTGCAATAAGTTGAAGTGAGACGGACATCTATCAACATATTGGTGGTGTACAGCACGACAAGAAGTGGTATGATGCTGAAAAGTTGAACAAAGTGGAATTGCTTCCAGGAACTTGACGCAAACAATAGACGTTGCAGCGGTCAGTATAACTACAGCAGAAAAGGTAGGATTAGAGTAATGAAACGAACCATCACACCGGCCCTGAAGGTTTTAGATAGGAAGATGTTAAAAGATCATTAAATTTAGTTTATGAGAGAGACTATGGACCTAATTGTAAATTTTCATTTTCTTGAACTGTATTTTATTGTTTGTTTTCTTGTAAACGAGCATACGATTTCTTTCACGATCGATAAAATAGATTGAAAATTTATTGAATATTATCTACTAAGAGATTTAATTGAATTCTCGATTTTACATCGGCTTACTATAACTGTGCAGGTTTAGTTTCTTTAGCTTGTAGAAAAGTGGTACTAAATTTTTTTGGTAATGATTTATACACATTTGATAAAAGTCTGTTACGATGAAAACTTTAGAAAGCTTTCCAAAAATTTCTTATAATATTAATCATGGCAAGTTAATAGCAGTCAGGACGTTGCATGTTACAATATTTGGCACTGAGGGTGACGGTAGGAAAATAAGAAAAGCTCTTCTTGGTTTTTCTGGCTTTGGATTTGGCACTGATTCGGCGTAGTATGATAAAAAAAGAGCAGAAATTAAAATGAATAGCAATTTGGCTAATTTAATTGCAGCGTGGAACATTTTAGATCTAGGTTACTCGACCGATAACGAGGACATGACGAATCGCATTTGCCTATTTTTAAACGAATTGAACGACGAACATAGCTCGGATGTTGAAAACGTAGCTGACGAAGACGAAGAATCTGTTAAAGATGACGGAAGTGCTGAAAACGACGAAGTGGAAAATAGCATTGCTTGCGCTAGTGTAGACACGACCAGATCAAGAGCACGAGATTCTTTTGCGTTGACATTTCGGGATGTAGAGGATAATATCAGACCGTTCGATGGTAAAGATGATTATCCAGTAACAAAATGGATTGCCGATTTTGATGAAATTTCAGAAATAACCGGTTGGAACCCACTACAAAAATTTATATTTGCAAAGAAATCATTGAGGGGTTTAGCGAAACTTTACATACAATCCGAGAAGGGTATCAAAACATGGTCAATGTTAAAGCAAAGGCTTATTAGTGAATTTGAAATAAAAGTAAGCAGCGCCCAGGTTCACAAAATGTTGATGGGCAGAAAAAAGAAAAAGGACGAATCTGTACAAGAGTATGTATTGGCGATGCGGGAAATTGGTAGCCGAGCCAATATTGAAACGGACGCAGTGATCCAATACATCATAGATGGAATTCATGACGACACTTCGAATAAAATTATATTGTACGGAGCGAGAAACTTTGCTGAACTGAAAGAGAAAGTAAAACTGTACGAAAGCATTTAAAGTAAGAAGATGGGCAACGAAAAAACTCATGAAAAATCGACATATAGACCGAAAAATGATTTTAATAACGATGCCAAAAGAAGCAGTGGAAGTAAAAAGATTAGTTGCTATAACTGTGGAGTTAAAAATCATAAGTCAAAAGACTGTCCAGATAAAGGAAAAGGAACGAAATGTTTTAACTGTGACGCATTTGGACATTTGGCATTTAAATGTCCTAAGAAAGCTGCTCCACGAAAAGATGATAGTAAACCAACCACATTATCTACAGCTGCTACTATTAATGCCATGGAAACTGTGCCCAAAAATTCATTAAAAATTACGATTGATAGCGTCCAATTAATTGCCTTGTTTGATACGGGAAGTGATATCAACGCTATAAGAGAAGACGTTTATTTTGGAAGCATCCTATTAGATAATGATTGTATATCGATAAAAGGCCTCGGAGGAATTGCTATATGTACATTAGGATCGTTTCACAAAAATGTTCTTATAAACGACGAAAATTTTATTTTGAAGATGCATGTGATACCTACAACTACTTCTGGTTTTCGAGCTATCATTGGCAACAGTTTACTAAAAAATGCTGATATTAGTATATGAGACGACGGTATAGTGGTATATAGAAAAGAGAAGAACAATTTTTTGATGAGAATTACGGTAGACGAAAAGCAAGAACATTCCGATGTTAATACGACGCATATAGAAAATAAAAATCATCGAGAAATGGTTGACACTTTAATCAAAAATTACCAGCCGGAAAAGATAAAAACAACTGATATTGAAATGAAAATAATTATGAAGAACGAGGAACCAATATATCAACACCCCAGACGATTATCTATGCCAGAGAAAGCGGAGGTGGATCAACAAGTTAAAACTTGGTTGAATGATGGAATAGTTAGACCGAGCTGTTCAGACTTTGCTAGCCCATTGGTACTCGTTAAAAAAAAGGACGGACGGATTAGGATATGTTGCGACTACAGAAGACTTAATAAAAATATAGTCAAAGATCGTTTTCCTCTTCCTCTAATTGAAGATGTATTAGATGGGTTACAGGGAGCAAAAATATTTAGCACTATAGACCTAAGAAATGGTTTCTATCACGTGGCTTTGGAAAGTGGTAGCTCGAAATATACTTCTTTCGTTACGCACAATGGACAATATGAGTTCCTGAAGGTACCATTTGGATTATGTAACAGTCCTGCTGTTTTTCAAAGATTCATAAGTAATATTTTTAGACCATTGACGATAAAAAATATTGTTATATATTATATGGACGATTTAATAATACCGGGTAAAGACGAAGTTGAAGGAATTGAAAGATTGGTGGCGGCATTAGAAATTTGCAGAGACTATGGATTAGAGATAAATAAAGCAAAGTGTCAATTTCTAATGAAAAGAGTAAATTTTCTAGGATTTATTATTGAAGATGGAAAAGTTCAACCATCCGACGAGAAGACAATGGCTATTAAAAGATTTCCTGAACCTCAGACCTACAAACAGGTGCAATCCTTTTTAGGCCTAACTGGATATTTCCGAAAATTTATACCGTCGTACGCTACTGTTGCAAAGCCGTTGAGCGACTTACTGAGGAAGGATCGACCGTTTAATTTTGGAGATAGTCAAAGGCGAGCTTTTATGGAATTAAAAGCGTTACTCGTTAGTGAACTTGTGCTTCATATTTATCAACAAGGTTTGGAGACAGAAATTCATACTGATGCAAGTAAATTCGGATACGGAGCGTGTCTGATGCAAAAATTGAATGAGGACTCTAAGTTCCACCCAGTATTTTACATGAGTAGAAAAACGACGCCGAGTGAGGAAAAATTAAGTAGTTATGAACTAGAGGTTCTTGCCGTTATACAAGCCGTAAAAAATTCAGAATATACGTGTTAGGGTGTAAGATTAAAATTATTACAGACTGCGCAGCTTTCAAGCAAAAGATGGATAAAAAAGAATTAACAACAAGAGTCGCACGATGGGCTTTATTGTTGGAAGAATACGATTACCAAATCGAACATCGTAGTGGAAATCGACTAAAACACGTTGACGCATTAAGCCGTTATCCTGTGGAAGTAATGCTGGTTGCCGAAGAAAATAGTATAATTGAAAAAATAAAGCAAGCGCAGGGAAAATATGAGTTTATACTTACTATAAAGAAAATATTGAACGAACAAGTGGAGTACGAAGACTATATAATGAAACACGATATTTTGTATAAATATGAAAATGGAAAGGAGCTAATAGTAACTCCGAAAGCTATGCAGAATGAAGTTATTAGGAGAACACACGAAATGGGACATTTTGCTATTAGAAAAACAGAAGAAATGGTCGAACGAGAATTCTATATTCCAAAACTAAAATCTAAAATAGAAGCCGTAATTAGAAATTGTATACCATGTATATTGGGAAACGCCAAGGAAGGAAAAAAGGAGGGATTTCTACATCCAATAATGAAACAAGAAGGACCTTTACATACTTATCACGTCAATCACTTAGGTCCAATACCATCGACAAACAAGAATTATAAACACTTATTAGTTGTTATCGACGATTTTTCCAAATTTTGTTGGATTTACCCTACGAAATCGACAACGACTAAAGAGGCTGTTAAGTGCCTAGTACAACAGCAGAAAATATTTGGAAATCCGTCGCCAATAATTACTGATAAAGGAACTGCTTTCACTGCAAACGAATTCCGAGACTATTGTAGTGAAGAGAAGATAACGCACATTGCAATTACAACGGGTGTACCGCGTGGAAACGGACAAGTCGAGCGGATACATCGAATAATTATTCCGGTTCTTACAAAACTTAGCATTGATGACCCTACGAAATGGTATAAACACCTAGACCGAACTCAAAGAGCGCTAAATTCCACCTTCTAAAGAAGTATTAACACCACACCATTCGAAGTGTTGGTAGGGGTAAAAATGCGAAATAAAGAAGATATTTTGGTTAAAGAATCGATTGAGGAAGAAGCAATTAAGCAATGTGATGAGAACAGAGAAAATTTGAGACAAGAATGCAAAAAACAGCTATTGAAGGTCCAGACCGAAAATGAGAAGAGATATAATTTGAGGAGAAGAAAGCCTAAAGCGTATGGAAAGGGTGATTTGGTCGCCATAAAAAGAACACAATTTGGACCTGGTCTGAAAGTTCATAAAAAATACTTGGGACCTTATGAAATAGTCGAGACTAAGTCAAAAGAAAGATACGATGTGATCAAAGCGGGAATACACGACGGTCCTATAAAAACATCAACATGTGCTGAGTACATGAAACCGTGGATGGATAACGAAAGCGAATCCGAGTCGGATTCAATGTCAGATGGCCGAATGTAGGATTTAATCATTTTAAGGTAGAAGTAAGTTCTTTATTAGTCAGGTAGTTTATCGTTCATAACATGCGATGCTCTGTTGTGACCTCCACGTTTAAATTCTACCAGCAGGACCGAAACCAGTCAGTCGTTAGTAAAGAGGTTCAAGGGTAAGACGTGTAGCCCTGTGTCCCTGAAGACGAACATACCCGTGACAAAGACGGTGTCGCTGTGTTTAAGATGTAATCATTATTACAGACGTGAAAGACAATGGCGCGTATTGTTATGTTTGCATTTTTACAAATTATTATTAAAATCTGTAATACTGTGAAACTTGTTCTTTGAGTATTTGATATTGCTGTTCTTTTACGTTATTTACTACGATTAAACTTTGTTAATCTCACCCGGAAGTAATTTATTTACAAGCATATTATTTATCAGCCCCTAGACAACAAAAGAAGATACCACATATCTGTGTGAGAAAAAATTAAAAATTTGCATCGTTTTCTGAAAAAAAAATTGCATACTTTTACAGTACAACTGAAAGAACTTGACTTTTGTACATTTTTTAATCGATATCAGACTGTACAGAAACAGCAATGTTTAATTAGATCAGTCAAACATGATGTGTTTACTATTAAACAAAACAAAATTGTTCTTAATCCAAGTGATGATAAAAGAATTCTTAGTACCTCAACCACTAATACTATCTATTGCCTATTTTGTAGTATTGATTACAAAAAATACATACGACAGCGAGTACTGTGTTAAAAATTGTTTTTCGTTGCAGAAAGTAACATCAATACCCGTCAATATTACTGTATTAGTCGATTAAGGCATGAGTTAATTTTTTACTACGTTTCTTTTTATTCGCTTAGGGCAATGCAGAGAAAAAGTTTGAATTGGCAACATTTTTTTATAATAAAATTATAACCGTGATACACAAATCACATTCAGTGTTATTGAAAAGTAAATCGGAGGAGATTGCTAACTATACGGTGTTATAATATTTTTATATATCTGTGAGAAAAAATTAAAAATTTGCATCGTTTTCTGAAAAAAAATTGCATACTTATACAGTACAACTGAAAGAATTTGACTTTTATACATTTTTTAATCGATATCAGACTGTACAGAAACAGCAATGTTTAATTAGATCAGTCAAACATGATGTGTTTACTATTAAACAAAACAAAATTGTTCTTAATCCAAGTGATGATAAAAGAATTCTTAGTACCTCAACCACTGATACTAACTATTGCTTATTTTTGTAGTATTTGATTACAAAAATTACATACGACAGCGAGTACTGTGTTAAAATTGTTTTCGTTGCAGAAGTAAAATCAATACCCGTCAATATTTCTGTATTAGTCGATTAAGACATGAGTTAATTTTTTACTACGTTTCTTTTTTATTCGATTAAGGCAACGCAGAAGAAGTTTGAATTGGCAACATTTTTTTATAATAAATGGGGGAGCGGGATGCGGTGCGTACAATATCCCCCTAAAGCGATCAATGGTTCTGTATAATAGCGGCCTTCGATAGCGTGGAGAATGTGAACCCCAAGAAATCAACGTTACAAATAACTACAAGTCTAGGATTACTAGTACTTACCTGTGGCCTTGCTTGACAAACTGCTCCAGGAAACAGGACAGCAATCTTCGGCTGGCACACCCGTTGAAAACCCGTGGAACACAAACCATAAAATTGGTAGCGATAAAATTAAACTGCGTGTTCTCAAAATTGACATTTGGCTTCTAATAATTGTTATTTTCGTAGTTACGTCAAATCCAAGCGACGCGATTATAATGTACAAATACAACCCCGAGGTGCAGGCTGTAACCCAGAACAGAACGTCGAGACAAGACTCCAAAGCTACCAGCATCATCCAGCTCATAGCTATCTGGCGTCTTATTCCTGCGGCGCGAACATTCTCCCGCTTTGAAAGTATGTAGAACTTTCAATTAACTCAAGTTGTGAAAAATTGAAAACAAAAGAAATAAGTATATAAAGAAAAGAAAAACTAGTATTGCGTAATAAATTAAGCTAAATAACTAAACAATCCCGATTGTGAGATTATTGATTAGGTATTGGGCATAATTTTACTACCGGGCGTTTAAGTTTAGTAGTTCTGGTTTTAACCAAAGCCACGCGAATAACTCCATCAGCCCCAGGGTACACTTCTTCAATAATACCTAAAGGCCAACTTAATGGTCGAACGCCATCTTGCATTAGAATAACAACGGTTCCGACCGTTACAGGATTATCGGGCGTGCACCACTTTTTTCTAACCTGTAATGTGTGCAAGTACTCAATCCTCCATTTGCGCCAAAATGATTGAACTAAGAAATCTAGTAAGCGTTTACGATCCCTCACTGTCAAATGCTCTTTTGACATATCGTAAGCGGGTAAATATTGTAGGGGAGTTTGCATTAAAAAATGTGCTGGAGTTAACACTTCCGGATAAGGATCCTCCGACAACACGCAAAGGGCCTTGAATTTAGAAGTGCCTCAATTTGGATCAGCACAGTCAAAGTTCCTCATATGTGAGTAAATGACCACCGACAATGCGGTACAGATGCGTTTTAAAAGATTTTACCGTAGATTCCCAAATTCCACCAAAATGTGGAGCCTGGGGTGGACTCATTTTCCAGGAGATGCGTCGATTATTGAATTCAAGATTTAAAGCAGTTTGAAAATTTGAAGATGTAATCAAATCATAGATTTCATTTAATTTGGACTTGGCTCCTATAAAATTTGTACCATTGTCAGAATACATACAGGAAACTGGACCGCGACGTGACAAAAAGCGCTTGAATGCGTCCAAAAAGTTTCGGTCGACAAATTCGAGACTAGCTCTATGTGGACAGCTTTAGTAGTCAAACAAACAAATATACAGAGATACGCTTTTTGAGAGCGCTGCCCTCTTCTGCGGGAAAGCGTAATATTGATAGGGCCAGCGTAATCCACCCCAGTGTGCGTAAACGCTTTGGCTTGCTGCACACGGCATGATGGCAAATCTGCCATCATTGGCGTGGGGTGTGTTGGATTTACTCGAAAACAAAAATTGCATAATCTAATCCTTGATCTTATAATATCTCTAGCAGAAATAATCCAATATTTTTGTTTAATAAGCGAATTAAGAAGATTAGCACCTGTGTGACAATTAATGCGGTGGTAGTGATCAATTAATAAATTAATTATATGATCTCTTTTTCGTAACAGCAGTGGATGACAAGCGGCAAAAGACAATCCCGATCGTGATAAACGACCACCCACTCGAATAAGACCCACTTCATCTAAGAAGGGGTTTAAATTTCTTATGTATAAAGGCACAGTGCCCTTTTTTAAACTTTCCATCAGCTCTGAAAATTGCACTAGTTGTAGCGCATGTATTAAATACTGTTCTGCTACATTTAGATAATCAGCGTCAATTCTAAAAGAAAGCTTAACAATTTTACAAAAACGTAACACATATACAATAATGCGTAAAAGTTTGGACCACGAGGACACAGCTTGTGCCCTCTCATACAATACCGGAAGCTCGGGAACAATAATAGCTAAATTTCTTGAACATAATTCCGGAATTTCTTCATTTGGCGAAGCGGAAAACTGTTTAATGGGCCACATGTGAGGAGGTAACGACATCCATGATGGACCATTCCACCAAAGATCATGCGATAACAGTTGGGAGGGCAACATGCCTCGAGATAGGCAGTCACTGGGGTTTTCTATCCCAGCGATATGGTAAAAGTGCTTAGGGGCTAAGTTGCTTTGAACTTTAGCCACTCTATTAGCGACAAATGTAGACCAACGATGAGGAGAAGAATGAATCCACGATAAGGCTATTGTAGAATCTGAAAATGCGTATAAGTTTTCTATGGGATAACGTGAATTATATATATCATACACGTTTCTTACCAATGTGGATAGTAGAACTGCAGCGCAAAGCTCCAGGCGAGCTAAAGTCACTATTTTTATAGGAGAAACCCTTGATTTTGAACAAGCGAGGCGTATTAAAATATGACCATCTGAATCTGTTACATGCAAGTAGACTGCACAACCAAAGGCTTTTAAACTTGCATCACAGAATGCAACTATGTTTACGGTACAGTCATTAGCGACCTTTAAATGACGTGGGATAACTGCATTCTTTAGTAATGGAAATTCAGATACAAGCTTGAAGTAATATTCAGTTATATGCTTAGGAGGTACATCATCCTATCCAAGGTTTGCATTCCAGAGATCTTTTATTAGCAATTTGGCGTATAAAATTACAGGCGAGACCAACCCCAATATATCAAATAATCTTGCAACACAAGACAAGATTATTCGTTTGGTGCATGATGCGGTTGAGATTTCTGCGGTTTGAAAGTAAAAGGCGTCGTTTCTAGGATCCCATGACAGACCTAGAATCTTTTGGTTACTACCGTCGGTAAAATTCACAGGTGTACAACTCGATAAAGGTAGGGTGCTAAGCAGTTCGAGTGAATTGCTAGCCCACTTAACCAAATCGAACCCTCCGGCCGTAAATAAAGCTATCAGCTGGTGCGATAACTTCACTGCTTCTTCAGTATTTAATACAGACTACACTAAATCGTCCATGTAAAACTCTGACTCTGCCATCCAAGCAGCATCCGGGTATCTGTATCTTTCATCTGCGGCGAGCTGCTTGACAGTGCGCATAGCAAGAAATGGACTGCATTTTAATCCGAAAGGAACACGAGTGAATTTGAACGAGCGAATGCTCTCGTTACTATCAAAGCGAAATAATATCCTTTGGTATTGATGGTGTTCCTTAATAACACCAATTTGCAAATACATTTGTCGAATATCCGCTGTAATGGCGACTGGAAAAAGGCGAAAATTTAATAAAAGTTTAAATAAATCAGCTTGTAAATTCGGCCCAGGGTACAGGACGTCATTAAGTGATAACCCTGAATGGGTTTTGCACTTGCATCTAAAAAATCCGTACCTTGGTAGTCCTTTTATCTGGTTTTATAACAGCGTGATGAGGTATAAAGTACCCTGATCGTTGTCCAACTCTGGTGGAACCTCTACCAAATAGCGATTTTAATATATTCGTCTATAACTTCGTTATAAGCTTTGCGAAAGTCTGGATTCAATTTAAACTTACGTTCAAGATAGATTAAGCGTTTGTGTGCTACTCCCCGAGAGTTACCTAAATTGTGTTCATCTCCAGTGAGAGGTAAAGCAACAGTATAACGACCGTCACTTTCACGCGACATATTTTGATGAAATCATTTTCACACGCGGTTTCTCGTGGACTGTAGAAGCGAGTAGTAGGAACTTCTTCAAGTTCCCAAAACTTTTAAACATTCTTGCAAATCATTATTATTTAATGCGCAGTATGTTGTAGATGTAAAATCATGCTGTTGTTCTGGAGCGGTAATAGGTATTTGACCCATTATTACATGCTCAAGAGTAGTCTTCAATAAAGAAGGCGCGTTGGTAGGAGTATCAATAGGACCGTCTAACAATAAGAACGGAAACAGCTGTGCTCCCAGAACTAAATCAATTTGTCCAGGAACATTCCAATGACTATCAGCTAATGGCATTTTGTTAAGCTGTGTCATATGCGATGAATCAATGTATTGAGCAGGTAAATTATCGGTAATACAATCAATTACTAAAACTTGGATGTTATAGGTATGCGGATGAATACGTGATTCTATAGTAAGAGTGGCGTACCCACGTATAGGACGGAGCTCATGCCAACACCTTTAATCACAGAATTATTTAACGGAGTTATGGACAGATTCAGCTGTTCACAACACGTTATAGAGATTAAATTATGTTGCGATGCACAATCAATCAAGCATCTGATAAGCTTTCTTGGATTGTTGTTGGTTCGAGCGAAAACTTGCGCCGTAGATAATAAAACATTGTTCATTGGCGAGATTGCTTTCAAGGTTTTACTGCGAGAATGCGATGTTAACGTCACAGTGTCATTCGTGACGTGTGAGTTATTGTCATTTGAAGGCGGTACAACATTACATAATGCGGTAGAGTTTGAATGCGATGCGTTGAAATTTAACTCATTACTAGCCAAAGAATTTCCATCACCAGATAGAGCATCAAAATGTAATAATGTATGATGCTTTTGTGGCATGTTTTACATACATTTTGTGAATTGCATGTGTAACTAGAGTGCGACAGGCTTAAACAGTTTATACAAGCATGGTTCGATTTTATAAAGGCATAACGATCCTTAGCCACTAATTTTTAAAATCAGCACACTGGTACAAGTGCACATGATTCGACTTACTACAAAAGGCACAAGTCACAGTTTTGATAACTTATTGCCCGTGGTTACAAAGAATGAGTAATTTTAGAACCACCTTGTAACTTCGAATGCGATTGTATCTGCGTAGATTTAGACTCAGTTTTGATGTGCGTTCTAAAACCTTCACCTGTTCACGTAAAAGGTTACAAATTCGTCGTAAGTTGGCATATCACCAGCTTTTCGGTGCCCATTTTCGAAGGATTTAACAGTATCAGAATCTAACTTCTTTAATCCAATATGGACAAACATAAATTCCTTTAAGTCACAAATTTTAACTGACCCAAGACTTGGTAAACAGATGTAAACTTATCTACAAAGTACTCAAGAGATTTTGACGTTGCGTTACTAATTGGTTTGAGTTCAAGCAGTTGATCAGGAAAAGCAGATGCTAAAGCTCGATTATCTTGATATTTTGCAATTAAGGCGTTGTATAACGGTAAATAGTTTTCAGGTGTTGCTGTTATACCATGACAAATATTTTTTGCTTTACCAACTAATACGGATAACAAGTACTGAATTCGTTCCGTATCAGATAGATGTTCATTCTCATGTATTAAAATGTTAAAGTTTTGAATAAATAAAGGCCAATCGGCCAAATTATTTCCAGAAAAAGGGGCTAGCGAAATGCGAGGCAACTTAAAGTAAGTTTCTTTGCGTTTGGTATCATGCCCAATCTCCGGTTTATCAATTTGTTTCATTGACAAAAAGCGTTCCCTTGCAGACTGAATAGAGCTGCACATTTCCGTAAATGACTACACGGTTTCAAATTCAGGTTCAAACTCTTCAATTAAGCGCATTGATAAACTATTGATTTCATCCGCTAACGTCATAAACTCGCTGCGTAGTCCGATAACATGCAAAGATTTGGACAAAAACTTTCTATCTGTACCGTGTCTTGTTTTTCTGGAATAGCAGCAACTAGCTTTTGTGCGTAACTAAAATACGACGCAAACTTTGACTCCAAGAAAGCTAAACGAGCCTCCTCTTCAGTCCGTTTACTCGTTTGAAGAATTGCGGTTTCTTTATTAGATGCGCGTGCAACTCTGGGCATGACGGCAGTTATAGAGCCGGTAACAATAAATCAAGTATGTTTGTTAAGAAGCGGATAAAAAGCGAAATGCGGAAACTTATAAATTATGCCAGTACCTAATGCAGTTTCAGATTGTTTTTTGTATCCGGCTCGATTAGGATCAAACTTTTATGGGGGAGCGGGATGCGGTGCGTACAATATCCCTCTAAAGCGTTCAATGGTTCTGTATAATAGCGGCCTTCGATAGCGTGGAGAATGTGAACCCCAAGAAATCAACGTTACAAATAACTACAAGTCTAGGATTACTAGTACTTACCTGTGGCCTTGCTTGACAAACTGCTCCAGGAAACAGGACAGCAATCTTCGGCTGGCACACCCGTTGAAAACCCGTGGAACACAAACCATAAAATTGGTAGCGATAAAATTAAACTGCGTGTTCTCAAAATTGACATTTGGCTTCTAATAATTGTTATTTTCGTAGTTACGTCAAACCCAAGCGACGTGATTATAATGTACAAATACAACCCCGAGGTGCAGGCTGTAACCCAGAACAGAACGTCGAGACAAGACTCCAAAGCTACCAGCATCATCCAGCTCATAGCTATTTGGCGTCTTATTCCTGCGGCGCGAACAATAAATAAATCTTGATACAAAATCACATTCAGTTTTACTGAAAAAGAAATATTTCACATTGATATTTTTGTATAAATTAAAGTTATTTTTTCCCTAAATTTTTAGTTAAACAAACAAAACGCATGAGTTTGATGGAGATTTTTTCTGGGATACTCAAATCTTTAGGAATTTTTTAATTGAAGCAACATTTTGGGAAAATTGTATCATTATTAAAATTTACTGAGATTAAATCCATCGCTTTCAATAAATTAAAATTGCACGACGTAATTATATTATGATAAAACTGCAGAATGTTTTCAGAGTTGCCTTCAGTATGTAAATATGGAAAAATGCTTGCATGCGAATTGCTTTAGCGCGAGCAAGCAAATTTTTTCGTTAACGCAGCTAAATGAAAAATGATGTGAGATTGTTGTTATTAGAAATTAAAATTCAGTATTAATTTTTCTGCTGATGAACGTGCTTTGTTAAGGCAAGATTTCCAATTTGCTTTACTTTTCTGAAAAATTGCAAATGTGTAATTTTATAGGCATTCCATCAAGAAATGCGTAAGTCTAGACGAGACTCGTGATGAGTTGGTCGCTCAGCAGTGTGTACTTGGTTGAGTGGAATGTAGTAATAATTTTTTTGAGTATTTAGTTTAGTGACGTTTGATAGTAGTCGTTCACTAATATTTAGAGTATTGTAAGTGAGCTGGTTGCTCATTAGTTGTTTGGTTTAGTTGCGTTTGTGCAGGAAGCACAATTAGTAGCGGAGTTAACTACTCACTACTGTGATAGAGCGTGAGAGTGAGCTAGAAGCTCACAATTTTTTTGAGAATTTGAGTTAGTGTGGATTGCACACGTTGAGATAGAGTGTGAGAGTGAGCTAGACGCTCACAATTTTTTTGAGAATTTAAGTCAGTGCAGATTGCACCCGTTGAGTTGAGAAGTATTAAGTGAGCCGAACGTTCACATTTTTGTTAGCGAAGTTGAGCAAGTGCTAATAGCACAATTTGAGTTTTGAAGTGTTGAGTGAGCCAGTTGCTCACAATTTATTTGGATATAGTGAGAATGTGCTGATGGCACAGTTATTAGTAGAGTAGATAATGTGATGAATTCACATTTGTGTTGAGATTTAGAGTATTTTAGCAAGTCGCTAAAATAGTTGCGCAGTAAGCAATTGATGTTTACGTTTGGTGTAGCGAAAGAGTTGTGATGACATTTAATACTTTTGCTTTTGAGATATTTTGTTGTTGCCTATTTTGTTGAAAAAAACTCTAGTTATGGCTCTTAGAGTTGAGTTGTCATCGCAAGCATAAGTTTTGTATATAGTTTATTGCTTCGAATTTTTTTTGTAGTCTGGGTATTGTCTCCAGTATCGTTGTTAATAGTTTTCGCTTAATATTAGTTTGGAGAGTTTCTCTCTTGTTTTGTTTTAGTTAGTAGAGTTTGATAAAGACCTGTAAATCTTGTTAATTTTTTTCCGTGAGAGTGTTAGACTTCCCGATTGCGACAATTCCCGATAGTGTCATACCGATTTTGTTTCCTTAAGGACGTATAGTACGCGTAGTTACTAAAAACACTCACCTTTAATTATACTAATTCCCCATTTTTTATTTTTTAGTTTTTATTTTCTATATTCTCACGCAGGTCAATTATAGAGGATTCAATCCTCAAGATAATATTTCGCTCAAGGTTAAAAAATATCTTTGGTTCTAAGAAAAGATCTTTTTTCTTTTTTGGAGAGAGGCAGTGTAACAGTTTTTTTGACCGCTACACTATATCAACGAATTTTAGTTCTAATAACTCAAGTAAAGTCATTAAATAATGTGAACCATTTTTAAAACAAACAAATATCGATATTGTATGTGCTAACCGCCATACAGAAAGGTTAGTTTGGTAGCTAACATCAGGCGCAGAAAGTTATTACAACTATTATCAAGGCCAAACACCTTTCCTGTTTAGTGCATAGCACATTTGCGCGCACTTTAGCCAGAGCTCTCGTAGAGAAAATAATGGAACCACTAAAGGTTCTGGCGTGTAACTTGCGCCTAGCTTTTTGTGCGGAGTACAGCCCTAGTGCGCTAAAACACTGGGCTTTGTGATTTTAACAATGGTAAGAATTAAAATAATAATTAGTTAGATCAACTAAATAATTTGTTGTAGCGTTCTTTTGGTAATTGCTCTTTTGATAATTTAACTTATAGAAGATGTTCTTTTGATAAATTTCCCTTCTCATAATTACACTCTTCATAATTTTATTTTGAATAATCTTCAATAATTTTGTTATAACGTACCGTTTAAAAGTCGATTTCAAATGACTTCTAATAAATAACTTCGTTTCGATAATTACTGAGATAAACTCATGTAATAATTCTTTGGTCATTTGTGTAAATAACACAGAAAACAATTCTTTTATGATTTCGTAAAAGTACGATAAGATATGTTTTTTAACGCTTCGTAGAATTCGTCAACTAGATTTTTATATTATGATTAACAACTTTAAGAAGTCGTTTTGTATTGTCTGGTTTTACAAAACTAAAGCAGCGAGTAAGCTGTGTTTAATAAAAGATAAAATTCTACTTTTACATCTGTGAATGTAAAATATAAACGTCCTTCAACCGTACGATGGATAGTTGGAGTTTGTGTTATGCTATGGAAAAGCAATAATTTGGAATGTAAAAGAAACGTTCTACAAAGTAGGTAGAAATTTTTATGATTTAGAAATTAAGTCCGAAGATGCTTTTGAAAGTATTGGAATTTTGTTGGTCCAGTTCGTGCGTATAACAAAAACGCATGGAAATTAGCACTGTCCAGTCCAATGGTCACGCAGCTGTTTGTGTTCGGTGGAACATGTGGATTTGACGTCACTTGTTTTCTGAAAACGTATGTATAAACACCTGCCCTAACATGTGAAGACAACATGTAAAGAACACCTGCAGAGCCAAGGTAAGAGATTAAATTATTCTTGCATTATGTCTACATTTGGCTGCTTCAAAAAATATTTTTGTAACTATCTATTCTGACAAATCCATTTCGCATATTAAAGAGGACCTTAGCAAATTTTTGTTGACAATATTAGTTCAATACAATTACAGTTATTAAATTTTATAAAATAATGTGAACTTAAAGAGTTCTTATTGATGTTTCATTTATGCATGATTTCACTTACAATTTTTAAATAATGAATTAATAAAGAAGTAGTTAAAGTTTTTTAAAGTGTAAACAGAAAAAGCAGATCTGACATTTCTGGTATAAATTCAAGTTAGATTTTTGTAACTAAAGTAACATTTGAAGTCTTGAAATTTTTCTTTGTATATATAATTCTACCTTATGAGTAGAGGAAGCTTGTATTATCTTTTCTTAAACATAAATTTTATATCTACAATTTTTATGAAAGTACCATTTTTAATTAAAAAAACAACATTTAATTTTCTTAATTAATTGTTTTATTCTGAACAAGTATGTTCAGAAGTAAGGTGACAAAGAATAAGACCATATAGAGTAAAGTGGTAAACCCAATTTAATAAGGAGCTTTAATAGCTTTTCCAGTATTTAAAGAACAAAACTTGTGTTCATATTATTATTTCCTGATTAATCTTTGTTGTTTTTTTGATGAGGTAGCAAGAGAAAACTTCTTGTGTCCTCATTTTAGTATATTTAATTAAATTTTCTGTACAGCTCCTGCGTCAGTTGTTAATACGGTATTCCTCGTTAAGGACGCCCAAGTCCCCCTTAAAGAAACCCTGTGGTTAAAATTACAGACTTGGTGGCGCCCTGTTTAAACCCCTGTTTTGTCGAGAATCTAGCCCTAGTAATAAAATAATGCTCTGTAAAAAGAACCACGACCAATCCTCATAAGCTCTGCCCAAGGAATAGACCCCTAGCATAGTCGGAAGATAATTGCGTTCCATCATTTTAAGGGAATCCTTTCTTAAAGGTTACTGATCATATTTGGGGATATAAAAATAACCCCTAACTATTTAACCCCACCAGTAAAGCAAAACACGTTATAAACTAACTATTGATAGTGCATCCAAAATTCTTTTATTCCTCTACTATTTCATGTACCATCAGCCAATCACTCCTCGATGCATTCACAATTGCAAATCCATCTTGGAACGCCTTGCAATCCCCAACAACCAAAATTACTGTAGTCTGTACTTACATGGCTTAGAGAAGCTTCGCTTTTATTTTCATATGTACTTCAAGATTTTTCAAACAACCAAAGCTACAGCACACCCACTTGTGTGTAATAGCAACTTTAAAACACACCGAAAAATATTTACTAATATTAGACTTAACGTTGATAACAAGCGAAGAAAAGAAGAGAGCCTCTCACCCCCTTATAGCTGGTTATATATACCAACAGCCCCCACCCCGTTGTTTAAGTTTCTTACAATTCCCTCACACATAAAGAAACTTTCCTGGTATCCTTGTCAGCGTTGGCGTACTTCTCAAAATACAAACTTCTAACCGACACAAAATTCTACATAATTTTACAAATAAACACCAACGGCCTTCACCCTCCAGGAATTTTAAAGCGCGTACAGAACAAAATACCGCGAAAATCGTTTCTACCCGTGTAACGGCTGGTCTGCTCGCCGAAGCTAGCCTCAACTGAAAATCAATTCCTATAAGATTTACGCCCCACATGTAAGACGAACCTATTTTTTTCTCCTTTTATCTCATATACAACCATTTTCTCTCTCATGCTTTGTTATACAAATCCCACTCAAATATGTACCCTCTCTAAAACTTAGACTGACGCGTGCTTCCCTTCTGCTTGTATCGTCCAATCGCATTTCTTAATTTCTCTCCCTATTTAAAATCGATATTTTGTACAAACATCTTGTACCTCTCTCTTGCTTAAACTTTAAGTCTATCCTTGTTGCATCGCTCGTTACTAAATCTAGCCGATATCTGATATTTGCGTCTTTCTCCTTTATATGCTATAACCAGTCTGTCCTTGTTTTCATATCGATCCGTGCCTGCCTTAACGTCTATTTGCATTTGTAGAAAATATTAATTTTCTGATGAGATTGTTGACAAAACGCTCCATCCTAGTAAATAATCATTACCTAACAATGTGTCTGTCGTAACCGTCGAGTTTTTGTGTATTGATTTTCTTTCCTATCTCTTTCTAACAAGCTCGTGTTTATAATGCTATTTTCTGCCAAATGATATTGTAATGTCTCTACTTTACTAAAATTATAGCCGTAAAATTATTGATCTTAAAGTAAAATTAAAATGAAAAAGCTTTTTAATTATTGTACGCCTATTATACTATAGTTCAAGCTGCATTCTCATCCTGTACACAAATGAATTGACCTTTTTGATAGCAGCTTAACATTTATTGACTCTGCTTTCTAAATATTATACAATTTTCTTTGCAAATAAATGCAAAACTAAAACTGAAATGAAATTTACTTTAAAATTCCTACATAAAATTAATTAATCATTATATCAGATTTCTAGAATAGCTATTTAATTTTTTAGTGAGCGGTATTTACACACACTAGCCTACCCTAAGCTGACCTATGACTTATATATCTAATTCTAACCAACAAATTTCATAGTAGAATATATATATATATATATATATATATATATATATATATATTGTAGTGGTTTTAAAGGGCTAAATTGAGGTATGAACAAGGCAATTTCAAACACGCTGTATAGAGAAAACAACCATAATTTACGTGCGAAATTTATTTTATTTAGTTGATTGAAAGTAACAAGTATTACCATAATTTCATAGTTTGGGATTAAAATTTAAAAGGTTCATAAAGAAAATAAACTGTATAAGCCAATAGAAATTATTATTTAATTTAATTGAGTTTAATTCAAAGGAATATAACGTCTAAAACGCATAAGAGCGTGAAAAATCTATAATTCCAAGGCGAAACGCTTTACTAACAAACAAACACGTCGAACATAGGAAATACCTTGAAACGCAAACTCCTAGAAATGTTATTTTAAAAACGTTCGTTAATTAGGCACAGGTGCATGTTTTGAAAGGTCAACTTCTCCTTATTTGTGTAGATAAAAGACAAGTTTTGAGGTATATTGTGCAAACGGTAGAATGTTTCGCATAAATGCTAACCAAAAGTTTTCTTAAAGCGCAGAAGGGATGGACAATCAATGATATGCTTCGGAATGAGACAGGCATAATAGCAGTTCACTTCGAAACGCACGTATTCAGTCCACGTGAGTTAGATAGAACGCGGACAGTAATATCGATTTTCTACCACTCAAACAAGGTTAGAAGGAAACATCTAATATGCATAAGAGAAGAATAGAGTTAATATAAGCGGAGTTTTTAAGACGTCACTGAATATATCATTGGTCTAAATAGTTAGTTGTACAACAGACGAGCACGGGAAAAATTGAACGCGGGTTTTTCGGAAAATATCGTATCAACGAGCTAAATTTCAAAGATTTTGAAAACGGTTATACGGTTATACGGTTATACCAAAATTAGTTTAATTACGTATTTCGCGTGAAGAGTGGCCTAGAGGTGGCATTTTGAATTGTATAAATACTCTAAGAGAATTAGCATCGCTCTCTTTGGTATTCTGATCGCGCTCTTTGACTTTACTCTTTTGACTTCGTTAATTTGCATTGCTTACTACGTACAGGAATCTACCACTAGCTTGTAAGTATTTAAAATTTAAATTAAATAGTACAGTGTTGGCCTCATAGTTTGAGACACGGATAGTGTCGGGTTGAAATTTAACTTAGGTGCAACAGATATTTTAACAAGTTCGTGAATTAAAGTAAAATAAAGTAACGTAAATTAAATTATGCAATAATAAAAATGTGTAATATACTTGGATTTGGATTTGGATGGATCTTGAATAAATAGCATGCAGCACAACTTAGATGGTGTTCATCTATAAATAGCTGGAGGCGGCAAGCAGAGCAGAACCACGAGACTGATGGTGCAGGAACTTAACTACATCGTCAACAGAGATAGAATCTTTAAGTTTCCAGGTAACGCATTAGAATTTGCTGGTTTGTTTTAAACTGTGGATATTATTTGTGATGTGTGAGAGTGAGCTTTGATGGTATTTTTTGTCATTTTGCTTATTGAAAAGAATACGTATAACTAACTTTTATTATGGTATTTGAATATAAATCTAAAGGTATATATAAAGCTTATTAACATTCCTCATGAATTTAAAATTTTATTGTTAAGAGTACATGGGTTTTTGTGTTTGTAGTAAGAGTCTGCAAAGTAAAAGCATACATTAATAAAATAAACTGGGTATCCTGAGCTCACCATACTCCAGAGTGTACTAATTAGAAATAATTTATAAATAAAAAAGGAAAATGAGGTATTATTATTATTAAATGAGGTATTATTCCGGTTACATTCAATGTGTTTGATATTTCAATTTAAAATTCTGGACTTTACAAAGATAGAATTTATTGAGGTGTAACTTGAGCACCGAAATGTAAATAATCTTGAATTAGTATTTGTAAATAGTGGTAAATAAATATTGTATGATTGTTGTATTACTTTGTGGTTTTATTAAGAGTGTGCGTGAACGATAAAGAGTATGATAGTAAATCTAGGTATCCTAGAGGAGGTCCAACTGAGCTAGCCAGGGAGCTGTTGAAGTAATTAAGTTGATGGAAGCAGAATCTGGTTAAGAAAATATGTTTTTTTTTGAAATTTTTTGTTTTATGAAATTTATGACGATTTTTGGTAAATTAATAAATTTTCGAATGTTTTTACTCTGGCGAGGCTTTTATCAAGGGTTACACGGCAATTTATGACGCCCAATTCGTGGAGCTCTATTTTATAGGGTTACACGGCAATAAATATATATATATATATATATATATATATATATATATATATATATATATATATATATATATATATATATATATATATATATATATATACATATATATATTTATATATAAATATATTTATAAAAACTGATTACGGTTACTGAGGACTGAAGTATAAAAATTAAAAATTAAAAACTTGAATTGTATGCTAACGTTTCGTGAAATTTACTCACATTATCACAGCTATAAAAAGAACAACTAAGTATACATTAAAATTTGTTAAAAATACGTATCTTAATACTTAAATAATTAAAATGAATGACCAGACTTATACGTTACAATCTAATTAAAAGGTGTGTTATAGGTATCAACATAAAGATATGAATGACCGGTTGAGTTAGTATATAGGATACATAATATAAAATTTTCTAAATCTTGGTTAGCGGAGAATAGACTTATGGTTATAGTTAGTATTATAAAGTTAATGGTAGGTTGGTTATGCTAAATTAAAAATATTAATATAGATTGCACACAGATTTTGGGTATCCGTTTTTTGATTAATTGAATTGTTTTGTTTATATATTAAGACACGTTATTTATGTCCGCAATTAGTAATCTGTGTATAACTAAAGTAAAACTGAGATGTATCTGTAAATAAACTCTTATGAAAAGAATGAAAGTTTATTCACCTATACAAATAGAGCTAATGGTTGTATAGCCATTTACAGAACAATAACTCATTATTTCACAAGGGGAAGAACATTCATTGACCGGTTTTGGCCTTTTTAAGCCTCGTCAGAGCGAATTAGTTTCCAACAACTCTATGAAGTACCCGAAGTTATTATACTGATACAAGATCAAAGGAACCTCTGTACTATGGAAAAAGTAACTAATAGCACCATTAGGTGGTAAACACTAACATCACTAAGCGTGGAGGTACAGAAATTGATACCAAACTACATTGTAGTTTTACTGATGGCTCTACAAATATGTTCTGCCTTGTATATATATATATATATATATATATATATATATATATATATATATTTATGTATATATTGATATGATAACGCCGTACTCGGTGTAATGACGTTTTTACTTAACGCCACCGCTCTGTGTTCTCAAACGAAGTTTAATCTTACTAATTTTACTGTTATGCCACGGCTAGCCCTTTTTAATCTACACAGAGTGCACAGCGTTACGATGATCAATTTTTCTCTTCTCCACCCCTTTATGATTACCTATTTGTTTGAATTGATAAAACGAAGTCAATTAATTTCATATAATGAAAAGAAATATTATTTACAATTATTGAAAAATATTAAAATACACCCTTCAATCAATCAATATCATATGTATCATTTACCACAAAATTTATATACTTTGAATTCAATCTAAAGTCGCCAAAAACTACCTTTTTTACCAAAGAAACCTGGGACGTTCTAGACCTCTCTATAATATATTACGAAAGTTTTACGTATGCAATGTTTGTTGTTGACTTCATTACAAGTATGTATTATTTTATATAAATTGAATAAATTCAATATTGAAATTTAAATAGAAAAAATATCTTAAAATTAAATATATCTGACCTGCTACAGGTTGTTCGGGTTGTAAATCAACACCCCTTTGTTGTCCTCCTTTGTTGAACCAGTGTTTGAGTACAGTTACCCCTCGTTATCCAAAAATTACTTCGTGCTTCTTTATTTTATTTGCCTTGTATCTCGCAACTCAAAATTGTACCAGAATTGTACCAAAATATAATTTTCGACGCTGATTTGGATCGTTTTCTTGACCTAGATTTGAATTATTATCATCAACACATTCGAAATATTCAGAAATGTACCGCAAATTCGAATTGTTGTATCACCAATTCGAAATATTATATCGACCAATGCGAAGTATTATATCGACCAATTCGAAGCCCTATTATTATTAATATTAAGTTTAAATAAATTGCCCCAAATTTTACTCACGTTAAACTGCAAAAGAAGCCTTCATAGTCGTTGCACTACATACACTTGATATTTTATTAAATATTAAATTACACGTGACTTTCTGGTTAGTAGCGACGCAACTTCGCCCTGCATGAGTTGTGAACTGACTTGTGTTATCATTGCTCTGTGTTAATATAGCCTCTTCCCACTTACATGAGGGCTGGGTTTTCAACAAGTCTTGCAAATATCTCAACCAACCAGGTCTTTAATATTCCTTTCATTTCGAAATTGTTTCTGATGTAATTTCTTCGGTTTTCCGTGTAATATCTATTTGATACCTTATTATTCGTTATCTTGACCATATGTTGTTTTGTGTAAATATCGCCTTTTCAATAATTGAACAAATAAATGATCTAACTTTAATTCTGTTTTCGTTTATGCGTCTTTGAAAACTGCGTTTTCTTATCAAAAATGTTTATTGTTTCAGCGTAATTTTATAAAGCTTTGTTAGGTTTTATCTCTTATCTTTGTATTTGTTTTATAACTAATTAGAACACTTCTGAATGCGTGTTTAATTACATGTACTATCATTTCTTTGACTACGCGTTCTATTGTTGAAGAATATGCTCACTGGCATTACTTAAAATTAATAACGGTCTATATACACAGTGTTGAGTACTTGCTATTTCCATAATGTATAAATTACCTATTTTTCTGCTAAATACGCGTTCTATTGCTGTAAGATATGCTTTCTTGCATGGCTTAAAGCTAATTATGGTCTATATACAGGGTGTCAAATGCTTACTATTTACATTCACATTTACTGTTTACAATGTACGAATTACTTAATTTTCTGCTAAAAATGTAGTTTTGTGATTCCTATTGCAATTTATGTTTACTACACGACCCTTGCTACTCAATATACCCTAAACAACCCCTTAACACAGCAATTTATATATATATATATATGTATATATATATATATATATATATATATATATATATATATATATATAAGGAAAGTAGGTTTAATTAATACAAAGTAAAAGGAATTATTGGCAAGTGACCCAAATTCAGCCACAAGGGCATCTTGTCGACGCGTTTCGCCCTAATTGGGGCTCATCAGGGCAAGAGTAGCAAATTCCTTTTTACTTTGTGTTAATTTAAGGCTCATTAAACCTACATTTCTTTTAAATTATAACTTTTGGCTATGGAAAAAAGGCAGTTGAGCCGGATTTCCTACGTGCCGACTGTTGGTAAAAACCTGTGATGTCAGGTGAAACGACACAAAAACACAAATTGTGAGCTAGGTGATGCTGTACTTCCCATAAGGTGTCTGTGTATATATTATTTTGAAGTTTCTTTTGTATTGACTCGAGCCCCTTACTTTGGGCGTCATAAATATCGTGATGCTTACCTCGGCTGCTTTTCTCCTACCTAAATGCTTATGGAAAACTCTCAAAGAAGCTTACCTGGACTGCAGAATCTCACATCCATTTAACTGCTACCATGCTGTAATATTAAAAAAAAAGGCGGCTCCGTGGCGTAGTTGGTATGTGTGTGACTACTATGCCTAAGGTCCCGGATTCAAATTCCGACATGGTTTTCTTGAAAGATGTTAGGCGAACATTTTTCACAAAAATACGCCCTCGTTCGGGTGAGAGGTAAAATGGAGGTCCCGTGTGTGAGTGTTGTCATGCACGTTAAAGATCCCTACCATGCTTGAAACATCAAGGGTTCGGCAAAATTCCAAATCTTTAGGTAAAAAAATCGCTTCCTGTCCAATGTAGTACCTTCGGGTGGAGCATTGGAAAGTCAAATGTAATGTAATATTAAAAGAAAATACTTCTCGACAATCATACCCAAAATAATTCAATTAACAAAAACATCACATTCTATTTACACGAAATAAAATTTACATCCTCTGAAACTCTTTTCATTACATTAAATAATATACTTTTGCATGGAAACAAATCATTCTCAAGAATGTGTTCATATTAAATAATTTTATCAAACATATACCCTATTAAAGTAACTGGGCTATCCTTATAGCTGACTTTAACGCTCGTCCTAATATGAGCTCACAGTAATACTCTTTAAACCTGTGTGCAACATTCTAGCAGTGCAATAATAAAAAGTCCCCTTTACTTTGTACAAAACAGCCTGGTTATCCTTACTATAATGTCAAATTGTAACTTTTATTCAGACGTTTCAGCATAAATATTTATGCCTTAATTATAGACTAAAATGGAATGAATTTAGTTTTGTAAGGTTAAAAACAGTATAGCTAATCTACTTACATAATTACTATGACAAAGATTTTCTACATTTAAAAACTAATACATAAATTACAGTTATGACTTTTGACAATTATGGAAACAATAACAAATATTTACAAAAGCTAACTATGTGTACGATACGAATTTTAGTAACATAAAAAATTGCAAAAGGAAAAAGTAGAAAGAACTTAAATAACTGATATGAGGTTGTGAATTTTATTAAATTATTAGTTAGCGATCAGTATAATGATTGGAATTGACTTAAAATAGAAAAATTAAAGGAAACGTAAAAAAAGGTAAGATTTTAGGAACGAAATGTTTGTTTATTAATGGAATCTAAATTAACGGTCTGTGAAAGTGGATATTAATATAATATAACGAAGAATATACAGAATTTAAGTTGTTTGTATCGTGTTTATTGTTGAGTGGATTAGGTTGTTGTAGAATGTGAAAAGATTCAAGAAATAGTCCTTTGTAGTAGTTGTTTTCAATGCCTAAAATCTTTGTGTCTTCGAATTTAGCAGTGTGATTTCTTGCATCTAGATGTGATGATAAAGCACAACTTAGTTTACCAAGTCTGGCATCGCCTTTTGTTTAATTATACGATTTTTTAGCCATTGTTCAGACTACTGTGTATAGTGTATTGAGTATTTCTTGATTCTTTTGTGCGTGGTAAATTACACAATGTCCTATCTTTCTCCACATAAATATCTCTCTACCTGAATTTTCTTTGTTTGATCCTTTATGAATTACCCTGAAGTTCCCACTTCAAATATCCCCTATTTTTAGCCACCAAACTTTGCTAATCTCCAGTATATTTAATGCTAGCATATCCATTTCAATCTTCAAATTCTCTAGCTGGCCTACTTGCTTCATATTTCAAACAATTCACGCCCCGAATCGCGAGAAGCTCCTAGTTGCTCTTTTCTTCTTATTGAGGTTGTCGATCACAGCCTCTGAAGCAATCCTCTCCCGGAGATCCGAATGGTGACTATTATAATTCTGAAATCTTTTTGCTCAGAAGCTGTCATCGTTTTTGAAAGCGTTTTTGGCACGCTGTGTACTTGAGAAGGCTGCTCCGTGGCTTAGTTGGTATGCGTGTTACTACTGCGCCCAAGGTCTCAGCTTTGAATCCGGATACGGTCTGCTTGAGAAATTGTAGGCGAGCATTTTTCACAGAAGTACGCCTTTGTTCGGATGAGAGATAAAATGTATGTCTCGTACGAGTGTTGTGCTTCGTACATTGACGTAGCCTAAAAGACAAAGAAAAAAAATTCCCGGACTCAGTTGTCGAGTAGGCGGGGTATTACAAATATAAAAATGAAGGAAAGGCCTGAAATAAAAAGTAAGTATTAACCGTTTAGTACATCCTGTGGGAAAAATCCCCACCTGAAGTTATACCTAAATACAAAAAAAACAAAGGAAATAACACATTAACAAAACAAATCTAATTAGCAAAAAAAGAAAAAAACATTACAATTCCTGTCGGGTAACTAACACTTTGTAAAAATAATCACTATACTGTGCAACGTTTTCTACCTTCTTACTGCCCAATATTTGGATACATTTCAACGGGCATTAACCCGGTTTGAGTAAGTGAAAATAAACAATCTATTTTAGTATTTGCTATTTAATGTACTTGTATGCCAGATTTCACAATTTAGTTTACTAATCATAATATTATGATACCTCACATAGGCTCTGATAATGCTATCATATAACAAACAGTTACAAATACAATGGCGATAACGTCTTCCAATGTGCCAGCAAGTTTTTAACCCATTCACGCATTAATAGATAGTATATTTCTTGTTTTTCTTCTTTTAAAAGTCAATCGTAATATATTAATCCCATAGCAATAGATCCCAAAATAGTTAAATCATTTTTGTACATACATAAATAAAATTAAATAAAACCCTTAACCACAAAAATATTTAAATTACTAGATACGTATTTCGACCACTATGTGGTCATCATCAATGGGAAAAAAAAAAAAATTAGCTGTATAATTTACTATATTGTTGCTTTAAACACTATCGAGATATTCTCCTCACCGCAGGCTGGTGTTTTCAACAACAAACAATTCACTTGTTTGTTGTTGAGAACACCAGCCTGCGGGTGAGGAGAATATCCTCGATAGTGTTTAAAGCAACAATATAGTAAATTATACAGCTAATTTATTTCATTCTACATTAGATGAGACCACTATGATGAGCCGAAACAGTAAAATCTAAGTCGACAAGTTCTCAACACAAACAGAAAAGAAACACTTACCCACGTGTCTACGATGTTGGATCTCTCATTCACTTCTAGAGCCAGAGCGGGCCAGATGGAGCTGAGACCACGTAACTGGTGCAACCTTCTATCCCAAAGGAGCGGCAATTCAAGAGACTATCATGTCACCGAAGAATGCACAGTGTGTTCGAAAATTTTATAAAATAACGAAAACTGCAACGAACATTCTGTCGTCTGCAGAAAAGAAAAATGAATGATAATTCCTTTGACAGCACGAATTCACATCCATGCTGGTGTTATCAAACACATGTGTGATTAGCGATTCGAAACAAGCTTTATCGGTGAAGTAGGATTTATTATTTCAACGAGTTTTTAGATTGAAGTAATCTAGAAAGTAATTATACGCCATCGTAATGTGTAACAAGTTCATGGATATCTAAAGCAGGGTATTGACTACTTAATTTATATATTAAACTTTTCGTTTTAAAGTAAATAGATTTGAAATTGAAAATTATTAGAAAGCGTATTTATTGTAGGAAGGTCTAATATACCGGGTGTTGTTGGAGGATTTGAGCAGAATCTGAGTAAATAAATACTGAAATACCAAAAAAAGGTAGGTTTTAACGGACCATCGTAAAACAAACGTAACAGTTGTCACGCACGTTAAAAATCTTTACTTTGCTTGGAACAGCAAGGGTTTGGCAAAATTCAAATCTTCGACATAAAAAATAAACTCGCTTTCTGGCCAATATAGCACCTTAGGCTGGAGCATTGGAAAATAAAATGAACTGTGTCCCTAGGAGGTAATGTGATTGTTTCAAGTTGCCGCCCACTTTGAAGTAATGTATCTTAGAATGCCATACTGGCCCCTATATTCTCTGCCACTTTAAGTACCGAACGATCTTCCTTTAGAGAACTGTCTAAGTCTAGTTGCTCACTAAAAACCTTACTAATTTGGTTAAACCTATAGTTTGGCTATCTAGCTCACTGATACATGCGTCACTTAATCGATTCTAGAACTTCTTCAAGATGCAGTTCCGTGCAGAACGGTTAGATTGGCTAGCAGCTTACAATTGCACACAAGTAGAAAAAACAATTTATGCTAATATTAATAGCTTACTGTGGAAATGTAACGAATTAGTGAAATCCTGAACTACAACTGATATGGAGGCATCTTCCAGATAGACTATGCAATTTTTTAATTGCTGTATCGCACTTTTTTAGGGATATTGGATTTCAGATAGTACACATTATGTCGCTTTTAAAAATCTATTCGATTTACTATTAGCGTTTATATATAATAATAAACCAGATCTACTTGCCTAGTATATGCATAGACTACAAACAATCATAGCATTAGATGTGACTGTAACAAGAAGGGACCTACATGTTTCGATTAAAATTAATTAAAGCATATCTAAGAATCAATCTATCGCAAAACTATTTGGTCGTTTTATCATTAATAACAATAGAACATTATATTTGTGTTAAATTGAATACTAGTAAATTATTGATGACTTTTGTGTTATAAACGCAAGAAAAAAATAGAAATGTCTTTGAGTTTGTTTTGGTAGTTACAGTTCAATACAATTTTTGTTATCTTGAATTTATTTGACTTTGTGCTTTTTTAATATTAATGTTTATATTAAATTGTATTTCATTAATATTACCATTATTGTTACGTCGTCATCGAACAATTCGGTATTTTGTGACAATAAATACTTTGTGCGTGCATCCTACAGTTTGAGTGAAACATTTTATATACCGGCAATAACAGTGCATAAAGTGACAGTCGTACTCGAGCCTTTAGAGAAGCAAGTCGCCTTCGAACCCTTGAAAAGGACGGTTGTGTTAGAGCTTTGAAAGCGAGACCGACACCATTTTCGTGCGTGTTTCTGGTTCTCCGTAAAAGCTTTTGTGCGTGAAAGTGTCTATTGCCCCCAGCGGCGCAGGACTTAAGGTATTTATACCCTTTTACTAAGTAGTTTGATGTAGTTTTTTTGTTTGTTATTACATAACCGCTCCACCATTATCGTTATTGCTATAAAAGCAATTGGTCCTTCATTATAATTTGCATATTTTTATCACACATTTATATCAACCTCCTTAATCACCATCAATCAATGGTCCAAACGATCCGAATTCACCAGTCTTATGGTTTTATACACATGTCCTAAATTAAATATTATTGTGCATTTCAGCGAGCTTTTAATTAAGTAAATATTTTAGCTTTTAAAATTTGTGTTTCAAGCTCCATTTAGCGGGTTAAAATATGTATAATAGTAGCTACATACTTTCTTTAGATTAAATTAAGCGATTTCGCCGTAATTGAAACCAGCAAGCGTTTTAATTACAAACAAATCCTTAACATAAAATTTGTCAGTTTTCAGTTTTAAATTTATTTTAGCGGTATAAAGCAAAGCAACCTGAAAACTATAAATCGCTTTATACTTCTTAAACGAAAAGGAAAGGGTTTGCTTTGTATTTAAAAGCTATTGTACGTTTTAGTATCAATACAAACCTTTTCAGGCGGTTTACGGTAAAATATTGAACATCTGCAGGAGTAATATAATGTAAAGTTGCATCTTTCGGCAAATATGTTAAGCCACATGTTTTAAACGTTTCTGTGAGCTTTTGATGGTAAGCCGCTCGGGTTGTTAAGCGGTACATCTTATATTCACGCTTTTGTTTGACGAACCGTTAGTCATAAAACGTGATTTATTGGTTATACCCTATTTTACATTTTTCGTGCTTTGAACAACTCATAATATTTTAATATTTCTCAGTGCACATTTAGCTTTACCGCTTTACAACAGTTTATTGTAGTCCTTTCAGAATCTTTGAGAATGGCTCCAAAGAAAGCACATGTGGTAGAACTCAATTACTGAAAACACGGATTTTAGAAATATTTGAGCTTTGTAATTCTATACAAAGTGACCCAAGTTTAAAGGCATTGTTCCTTATTCAAACAAGGGAATACATGACCTTTATGCAAATTTCAATACAATTTTAGTCGCTGTCTTGGCCTCATGTGACGAGGTAGACTCATTAACTTACAACGCTGTACGGAAGGAAGTAGATTCCGCTTATTTTTCATACTGCTGCATCTCGATACGATGCAAGAAATGAAAGCACCACAAATCATCGAAAATGCTCCAAGCAGCACGGTATCAAAATTGTTACCGTTAAAGCTCCAAATTTTTAATAATGAGGTAACTGAATTTTCATCTTTCATCGATTTATTTGACAGCCTGGTCTATAATAACGCGTCGCTGTCCAATATCGAAAAATTAAATTATCTTATCAGTTGTTGTACCGGGGAGTCTTTAAGAATCGTTAAATCTGTACCCATTTCGGGGATAATTTTATTATTTCCTATAACGCCTTGCGTGAGAGATTTAGCAATCCGCGTTTATTGGCAACTTTGCATTGGAAAGCAATGAAAGACTTTCTACCTTTAAAATCAGAAGACCCTAAGAAACTTAGGGCACTTATTGATTGTTTTCGGAGAACCTTGCTGTTCTAACTAACTTAAAGTTTCCCACTGAACATTGGAACTTTATTCTGGTCGATTTGCTTTTAGAAAAACTTGATCCGTTCACTAGAAAACGCTTCGAACTCCAATCGGATCCGAAGCAAATACCTAATTTCGAGGATTTGAGATATTTTTTAACCCAACAATGTGCAGCGTTGGAAACCTTTTCTTCAACCGCACCTGTTTCTTATTCGACGACTGTCCATACATCGCACACATCGGCGCCTAAGAAATCCTCAGCGTTTCAATTTAAACCAAAGGTTTCTTCTAACGTAGTTTCACTGGACACACCAAGTAGCTCCAGTGACTCAAATAATTCATTTTCGCACCATTGTCCTTCCTGCAAGGGCAATCACTTAATTTACAGATGTCAATCGTTTCTAAAGAAAACTCCGACAGAACGTTTCGACATTGTCAAACGCTTACGCCTTTGTTTAAATTGCTTACGAACAGACCATGCGTCCATGCAATGCAAATCTTATAATTCCTGTCGAACTTGCGCCAAGCCGCATCATACCTTGCTACATTTTGAATCGCAACCTGCTTCTAGCCGTTCAGCTGAACCGACCGCTACACACATGCATAAAAATGCCAATAGGACGCAGTCAGCCTCTCCTATTCCGGCAAATGTTTTGTCTTCACAGACGAATTCAAATCTTGGGGTTACTGTCTTACTCTCCACTGCTGTTGTGGAAGTTCAAGATCGTTCTGGTAGATACAAACCGATCAGGGTACTCTTAGATCCTGGTTCCCAAGCTAGCTTTATTCGAGACGATTGCGTGAGCAAACTTTGGCTTCCACGCATACGTTCTCAAGTTCCGATTTATGGACTTGGGCAGACAACTTCAGCAGTCAATAGGGGTGCCGTCAGCTGCACCATTCGCTCTATGTTAGACTCTGAAAAATCTCTAGAAGTCACAACTTTTGTGCTTTCGTCAATATCTGGCAAATTACCTAGCGTTGAAGTTCCTAATAATTGGGAACACTTATGCGGCCTGCACTTTGCAGACCCGACCTGGAACTCTCCAGGAACCATTGACATGCTCCTAGGAGCAGATGTTTATCCGTTCATCATCAATGGCGGTGTTATACATGGCAAGTTTCTTCAGCCTGCCGCCATAAATACAATTTTTGGTTGGACTATTATTGGTCCCACAAAAGCTTGCAGTCTGATACTGTCCAAGCATTTTTACGTCTGTAGAAGATCCTATCGACCAGACCCTAAGGCGGTTTTGGGAGATAGAAGAGTTGCCATCAAGCCTTATACTTCTCCAGAAGAAGAAAAGGCAGATTTGATTTTGAAAACACGTTTTCTCGTGACCCTAGCGGTCGTTTTATTGTTGCGTTACCGTTCAACGATACTTTGCCCGTTTTTGATAATTGCTTTGAGATGGCTAAAAAGACTATTTTCGTTGGAGCGCAAATTACATGCTCAACCGGAGCTACGCGCCCAATACAACAATTTCATGCAGGACTATCTTGATGCGGGTCATATGGCATTACTCGATTCTCCGCCCGTTGGGAACGATAATTATTTTTACCCCATCACCCTGTGTTTAAAGAGGAAGGTCATACTTCTAAAATTCGTGTGGTTTTGACGCCTCTGCAAAGGCTAAAAACAACGTGTCATAATGACACTCAACTGGCTGGACCTAGTCTCCAAAACGACATTTCGTCAATCTTACTGAAATTTCGTACTCATCGTTTCGTTTTTACTTGTGATGTTCGCCAAATGTATCGACAAATTTTGGTTACCGAAGAACATCGAAAGTTTCAATTAATTGTTTGGCGGTTCTCCGCAGAAGAACCCATCCAGACATATCAGCTTAATACAGTGACCTACGGTATTAAGTCATCGCCTTATCTAGCATTAAAACTCTTCAGCAATTAGCCATTGACGAAGGCAAAGGTTTCCGTTAGCCGCTGACGCTATACGGTCAAATCTATATATTGATGATTTCGTCGCCGGTGGAGATTCTATACAATCGGCCCGCGAAATTAAAGATCAACTTATCCGACTTTTACATTTGGCTGGTTTTGAACTTCGAAAATGGAGTTCTAATTCAGTTTCTATTTTGGAGGGCATTCCGTCAGATTTTTGCCAATATACTTCTCTCGATTTCGATTCTGACGAATCAATAAAAATATTAGGTCTTCAATGGTCACCTACAGAAGATATTTTCTCGTTTCGGGTTAAACCATTAAACCAAATATGTACAAAGCGCAACATACTTTCACAAGTTGCCAGAATATATGATCCATTAGGATTTTAGCCCCACTAACACTTTTTGCAAAACGCCTAATCCAGCATCTGTGGATGTTAGGTTTAAATTGGGATGACATCCCACCAGCAGACATTTCGTCTCAATGGCAGCAATACCAAGAAGAGTTGCCGTTATTATCGTCATTAAAGTTACCACGTTGTTTACCCCTTCGGATCCTTTTACTTGTCATTTGCATGGGTTTTGCGATGCTAGCGAGGTAGGGTATGCAGCGGTAGTGTATTTCAGTTCATAAATCAAACTACTGGAGAAATAACTGTACAATTTGTAACCGCTAAAACCAAAGTAGCTCCAATTAAGCGCATTTCAATTCCACGTTTGGAATTATGTGCCGCCGTTTTATTAACCGATTTACTTTCTTTTACCATTCGGTCTTATCAAAGCTTGATTGACATCTCCGATGTTTCAGCGTGGAGTGATTCTACGGTCGCTCTCACTTGGATACGTTCTCCACCTTTTCGTTGGAAAACTTTTGTGGCAAACCGTGTTAGCCACATTCAAGAAATCATTGCACCTAGCCGATGGTTTTATATTAAATCTTCGCATAATCCGGCTGATCCTGCATCTCGGGGATTAATGCCAAGCGCGGTTATTTCATGTTCGCTATGGTGGGTGGGGCCTGAATGGCTTCACTACCCTAGTTACTCGTGGCCGCCTCAACCAACATTGTCAACCTCAATTGCTGAGGTAACTACGGAAAAGAAGATCCTAACATTTGTCGCTCAAACAGATCCAAACGTCATTGACATTTTACTAAGTCGCTTTTCATCGTTATATAAAATCCAAGGCATCGTGGCTTACATTTATAGATTTTCTAAACCCATGGCTCAACGTCATACGGGTCCCTTAACAGACATTGAACTACACAATGCTCTCATGATTATCGTTCGGCATGTACAAAATGTTACATTTTAAAGGAAATAGCTTCGATTAAGGCAAACCGTAAATTACCTAAAAGCTTGCGAAAACTTTCGCCATTTGTTGATCCACAAAACATCTTAAGAGTAGGTGGGCGCTTGACACATTCTTCGCTTTCCTATTCCGAAAAGTTTCCTGCGTTATTGCCTCAGCGGCACCGATTAACCGAACTTATCATTCTGTCAACTCATGAAAGGTATTGCCATCCCGGTGTTAATACCACAGCGTATCTTATCCAACAGAATTTCTGGATCCTTTCTATTAAAAATTCAATCGGAAATTGTTTATCATCATGTCATGGATGTTTTCGTACCAAACCGGTCTTGGTAACTCCTCCTATGGGAGACCTACCGGCAGCACGTATTACCCAGATCAAACTGCACATGGCACATTAAAACGACCTTTGGTCAAACTAGCGCCGCTACCGGTATTTGTAATTTTATTTTTATGTTTAGATGTATATACACATTTCTTACATGTATAGTAGTATATTATTTTACATATTTGCTTATTTATATATATATTTTTATTTTTGCATAGTTGGTAACATCGCTCGCTGTAGTGTACTACCCTATCTTTCGTTACCTCCTTTCCTAGCAAGGTCAAATTCCATGTGATTTCCTTCACCCAACCTACTTCCCTCCTTTTCAAAATTCTATGAATTTGGTGGGCGGTATGTTACGTCGTCATCGAACAATTCGGTATTTTGTGACAATAAATACTTTGTGCGTGCATCCTACAGTTTGAGTGAAACATTTTATATACCGGCAATAACAGTGCATAAAGTGACAGTCGTACTCGAGCCTTTAGAGAAGCAAGTCGCCTTCGAACCCTTGAAAAGGACGGTTGTGTTAGAGCTTTGAAAGCGAGACCGACACCATTTTCGTGCGTGTTTCTGGTTCTCCGTAAAAGCTTTTGTGCGTGAAAGTGTCTATTGCCCCCAGCGGCGCAGGACTTAAGGTATTTATACCCTTTTACTAAGTAGTTTGATGTAGTTTTTGTTTGTTATTACATAACCGCTCCACCATTATCGTTATTGCTATAAAAGCAATTGGTCCTTCATTATAATTTGCATATTTTTATCACACATTTATATCAACCTCCTTAATCACCATCAATCAATTATGTTAGTGTAATTGATTAAATAAATAATATATTTTCTAATATGTGTATTTGATTGTACTAGTTCGTATGTTTTACATTTATTTAACGCAACGGTAACAATTTTCAACGAACTTCGTTCGTTTATGAAATCTATTTGTCTGTGTGTCTGTCTGTCTGTGTGTCCGAGGCCTTTTTAATGGTCGGACATCAATGTGTGATACATCAATCGATTCAGCTCGGTGTCCAGAGCTTAAGTTTTGATGTCAGTTAAAATCGGGCCACGGGGACGCCGAGCCCCAGGAAAATCCACAGGATAATTAAAATTTTAAATAAGTTTAAAATCAATATGCGACACATATTTGAACAATTTATGGCATTTCATGCCAATTATTCCAATATTATAAACATTGTTTAAACTTAAATTTTGATTACCGAAAATAATTAGATTCATATAAAAAAAAAAATTTCTTATCTTATTGATGAGAACTAATATATAGCTTTTAAAATATTTATTCAATAAAATAAAATATATTAAAATGTCTCTTTGTTGTTTATAAATTTTGTATTTTATCTGAATACTTATAATTATTACAACATAATAATTTTAATTTCTTTAAATTGTTTTAAGTAAGTCTACATTTGGAAGTTCGTTGCGACAATGCCTTGCATTTTCAACTTGTTATTTATGCTTAGGGTCGCATGCTACTTTGGTCCGCCACTAACTAATGTATATTCGAATACTTAGATAATTGGTACAAAAGAAAATAGTTTGGAAGAAAAAGATTTAAATACAACAACCAGGCAGCATTGGATTTCGTAATAGTAGTTGTGAGGAAATAAAAGGAATAGCTCAGTATAGGAAAGGCTGTAGAACTGACCTTAATCATGTTTAGAATAAAGATAGCAATAGTGTGTTTGCAAGTAGATTTATTACAGTCTAATTTTGAAGCAGCACGAAATCGTAGTTATGATTATAAAATCTATGTGCAAATAACTACAAAGTGCAATTACTCTATTCTTAAACCAACTTGTTTTATGTACCTCTTCAAATGGATTTCTAAATTAATGGATATCCCCTTTCTGTTCTTAGGGTATGAAGTATATGAAATTTACAATTTTTACAGTTTCCAATGTTACATTTATCAAGTGAAATATTTTAAAATAGAAAGGGGAATTCTAAACGACAATGATTTAGCTGTATCTAATCAACTCTGTAGTTATTTTATTTTATCCGTAGCGGAAATTTCATTGATAAAGCGCTATAAAAGCGAAATACTTACACGAGGCATTAAAATCTACAAACATGCATTACTTCTGGTTATCAATATTTTGCGCGGTATGAACTTCAGTAAAATGTGCACCGTTGTTCGAGGACACAAAAGGTTAGTATATGATTTAAGTTTTTCGATACATATTCCGTTTAGTATGATTGCTTGAACTTATTAGAAAAAGCATTTATATAATTTTAATTCTCACACGATGTACATGACGTTTCTCTACAGAAACGACCACTGATTATTAAAGTGATCAAGGTTTCAGATATCTTTTCATCGGTACATCGACTTTTCATAATCAATTATTCAAAATATAACAAATTAACGAGAAACGCCTACCTTTGATGCAAAAATATTAGTTAATTGCGTTTGTAATCAATTGTTTGGCAAACGCCAAGCACTTTCGCTTTCAGGAAATCCCCTAAAAGCTTATCTGGACAACTTTATTAACTTTCAGAATAAACAATGGAATGTAGAAACTTTGCCTTAAAGGAGTTGAAATTTTCTTATAATAGTATCTTAAATGGTTTCTGTCGCAAGCGATCCAAAATATGTTTGATCTCATCAAAAGAACTGTTACTGTATTTCCTTTAGAATTAGTAATAATATACGTAAATACATTAATTGTTATACCTTCAATAATAAAGAATAGCGAAAAATTTGGTTTTAGGAAATTGATGATTATTCAATATTTATTTACAAAAATCTGCAACAATGGTTAAGAAGTTAAGGAGCCCTGAATTGATCCTTTTTAGATTGCAATTAAAAATAAACATTTGGAAACATTTATAACTAGCAGGTTGTTGGTAGTAAATGCTTTGTAGAAAAATTGGGGTTTGGAATCATTTTGGATAGCACAACAAGTGCAATGTCAATGTCGTCGCCATATTTAGCGGCCAAATTCTTCGTCCTTTTAAAATTATTCGTCCTGTTTGTTAATCCTAATTTTTTATATATGAACTAATTAGGGATGAAGTACTTTAGAGTAGAACTAACACTAGCTAAAAATAAAAGTTAGGAATACAAAGAAACTTCCAATATTAAACCTAAGATGTGTTGTTGCATTGTGTGTTTTCAAATAACACATGTAATAAGTTAATTGTTGAAAATTTTATATGTAATTAATAAGATAAAAGCTAATATATTTCGTGAAAATTAATTAGAAAAACAAAGATATAAGAATATCCTTATGTTAGTAGAAACTTTCGAAAATTAAAATACAACAAAATTAAGTAGTTTAAGTAGTTAATTAAAACAGTAAAATATATAAGCGGACTTTTTGCCTTATGAGCAATATCACAATTGGTATTTAAATATTTCTACTTTTTTTTTGTAGCTGTCGATTTACTCCTTGCCGCATGTTACATATTGTTGTAAAAACTCTGAGCTATTTCAATAGTAACCTGTTGTTCCTTGAGGCGTTGAAAATTAAATATAAAGTACATGACAAAAATAGATTTAAGTAGGTACACTTATATAGCACGCCTTCTTTTGCTAGATGTACAGAGATTCAAAGTCTATCCAAAAGGATATAGATAGACTTCATAATATTGTACAAATTGCAGTTAGATGTAATATGGAAATGAATAACAGAGCTGTATAATTACATAGAAAGTATTTTTATTGAATGGAAGCAAAAGTTACTAAAAATACCGTCCAATTTTTTAAACGTTTTTGTAGAGTATCATCTATAGAATTTGTTAAGATTTATCCATTATTTATATGTTAATGTAAGTGTTTTGCAATTTTTTCTGTTATAGACTTCTAATTTGCCTTTTTTGTTTTCGGTATTCAAAGTGTTGATCGTTAGTTGGTTTTGTTATAGTAGTTATTTTGGTTTATAAATACCTTCAATCTACTACATATTTAACTTGAAGTGCTTGTAAAGTCAAAAAAATTGCACGAAAATATCATTTATTATACAAATTTGAGAAATTCTAACACACATTGTAAAATTACAACTGGTTCAAACTCAACATGTGAATTCATTTCTACGATATGTCGTTTTACTATATAGAACACCACAAATACGGTCTATGTAATTTCTTAAATCATGCATGTATATTATGTTCGTTTTTAGAATTGTGCACGTAGTGAAATTTAACTTTATAACGAAAATAATGTAAAATGAGATAAAAGCAATTACTTTTAAAGCTTCAAAAAATTCAATAATATTCGGTTACAACCAAGCCCGTGTGGTATTTAAGTACGTCGAAGAGAATAATCACAAACATTATAGATTAAGACTAGAAGCGGTTTGTAGTCCCTGCGGGACTACTTTGAGCGCCTTTACTCGCTTTGCGGACCACTCTTTTTACGCCCCACCATCTTTACGCCTTACCATCTTTACGCCTTACCATCTTTACGCCTTACCATTTTTGCGCACCGTCCTCTCTACGCCCCGCCCTCACTACGCCCCGCCCTCTCTACGCCCCGCTCTCGGTACGTCCTGTCCTCTCTACGCCCCGCCCTCTCTACGCCCCGCCGTCCCCACCGTCGTCTCTACGCCCCGCCGTCTCCAACCGTCGTCTCTACGCCCCGCCCTCTACAACCCGTCTTCACTTTCCCCTAGTAGAATTCATTAAAACGACTTTGAGAAGTTGAGCGAATCAAGTTCACCTAGCTCTAGTAAACTTTGCCGAAATCACTATTGGGAGTTAACCGGATCAAGATCACCCCGATGTACTAGACTTTGCCGAAATCACACCGGGAGTCGATCGGATCAAGAATTATTTCGCTCTAGTAGACTTTGTTGAAATCACCTCTTGGAGTTGATCGGATCAAGACCACTTCGCCCTAGCAGACTTTGTTGAAATCACTTCAGTGAGTGGATTGGATCAAGATGCCCTAGTAGACTTTGTCGAAATCACCTCGTGGAACGATCGAATGAAGACTACTTTGCCCTAGTAGACTTTGTCAAGATCACTTCGGGGAGTCGAATGGATCAAGACCACTTCGACCTAGTAGATTTGTCGAAATCACTTCGGAGAGTCGATCGGACCAAGATCATTTCGTTGCAGTAGACTTGTTCGAAATCACTTCGGGGAGTACATCAGATCAAAATCACTTCACTCTAGTAGACTTTGTCGAAATCACTTCGGAGAGTCCATCGGATCAAGATCACTTCGCCCTAGTAGTCTTTGTCGAAAACACTTCGGAGAGTCGATCGGATCAAGACCACTCCGCTCAAGTGGACTTTGTCGAAATCATTTCCGAGAATCGATCGGATCAAGACCATTTCGTCCTAGTGACCTTGTCGAAATCACTTCGGAGAATCGATCGGATCAAGACCACTTCGACCTAGCAAACTTTGTCGGAATCACTTCGGGGAGGCGATCGTATCAATTCACTTCGCCCTAGTTGACTTTGTTGAAATCATTGATTGGGAGTCGATCGGATCTAGAACATTTCGTCCTAGTAGTCTTTGTCGAAATCACTTCGGGAAGAAGATCGGATGGATCAAAATCACCTCGCCCTAGTAGTCTATGTCGAAATTACTTAGGAGAGTCGATCGGATTAAGACCACTTCGCCGTAGCGACCTTGTCGAAATAATTTTGGAGAATCGATCGGACCAAGACCATTTCGCTCTAGTGATCTTGCCGAAAGCACTTCGAGGGGGAGTCGATTGGATCAAGATCACTTCGCCACAGAAGATTTTGTCAAAATCACTTAGTGGAAGTCGATTGGATCAAGATCGCTTCGCCATAGTATACTGTTGAAATCACTTCGGAAAGTCGACTGGATTAAGACCACTTTACCCTAGTAGACTGTCGAAGTTACTGCGTGAGTCGATAGGATCGAGATTACTTTGCCCTAGTAGACTGTTGAAGTCACTTCGGGGAGTTGATTAGGGGGTCAAGATCACTTTGTCCTAGTAGTCTTTGTCGAAATAACTTCGGGGAGTCGATCGGGCCAAGATAAGTTCGCCCTAGTAGAGTTGGTCGAAATCATTTCAGGGAGTCGATCGGGCCAAATAAAAATCCATACATGCAAACCAAACAAAATTAAGCAATATTTATTAATTGTTGCCAATGTTACATATGAGCACATGTGTAATAACGTGTTTGCAAATAGCAATTTATGTTGAAGATAACATTCACCTGAAGTCTATGCAATCAATTTTGCTATTAGAGATTTAGATAAAAAGAGGTTTTTTTTCTATGCCGCAATATGCGTTTAACATTTCTCAATTTAAATTCAAAAATGAGTATAATACGTATACGTAAGCGGTATTGAATTTAGGCTTTACGCCCGGAAGCTTCGTGTTTTAGCACATATTTGGTATTTTATAAAGACTTTTAGTTAATGTATGCAACCGCTTGGTTCTACCTTGTCTGTACACCATGCTGCCTCATTACTACGTATTAGGTATGCTCGCAAGACAAAGTTTTCAATTGCTGTTAATGTAAATAAGGAATAATTAACTTATTGTAGACAGTTGTATAACGTTTAAAAATTTTGTTAGAGTAGATTTTCCTTTGGATGTTAGTAAAATTTCAATATAAAAAAAAAGTATTTGCATATGCGATTATGAATACTTAAGTTGAAAATACGTATGAATTTTTTCAATTGGTTTTTATTCTTAACTTTTGATGTTTGTTAAAAGAAAAGTGTCACAAGTGGACCTTAAATAAACAAATATGAAAGGAATGCAGGACGTTTCCTACGTCTGTATTTAAAATAAATGAAATGTAGAAGAAATTAAAACCCAAAACGCTTGAAATGTTAAAGTTTTTAATTACGGTTAATGTAAATAAAAAATAGTTAACGTATTGTAGACCATTTTGTAGGGGTTATAAATTTTGTTTGGCTATTTTACGCATATTAGACGCTTGTTAATGTTTAAAAAAATCAAAAAATAAAGAAAAAAATTAATGTAATTGGGCATTGAACCACCGAGGTTGCGTATGGTAGACGGAGGAAAGGAAAGAAAGGAAAGATAATCTATTTTTAACTTTTTCATACAATTTTGCCGAATACTAACAATAATAACAATTGATTTCCTTAATAGTACCTACGATGCGACGTTTAACTATAAGCAATTTCAATGACAATATTCGGTATCTATACTAAAATATTTACCTAACTGTTTAAAATAATTAACGATTTCTTCTATTTTATTTGTATTTTATACCATTGTTGTGTGTTGTACAATAGGAAAAGCAGTGGAAAAACCTATTTTAAACTTAATTTTAACCTTAATACTACCTTAAACTATAAAAACTAAAAACTAAAAAACTATATACAAATGCGGGCAGACGGAGGTGTTAGCCTTACGCTATCGAACCTTATTTTGTAAAAAATCCTGCGGTTGTATACTTGTAGTAGCCGAAGCCTCAAAAGATATATAGCGTTTTCTAAATTATTCACGTAGACTTGAAATTTTTCAGATGTATTCGGTAATAAACGTAAAATAAAATGTTTAACTTTTTGTGTTTAAAATAGACCGCGTCTATTAATGCGTGATACTTTTTGTATAATCAGAATTAATAATTATCAGTACGGTAAAGAATTATTATGTAATTTAGAAGCTTTAATTGTAGAAATTTGCAAATTAACCGTGTTAACAGAGTTTCAGATAGTGCGTACTCGTGCCTCAACGTCTTTGCTCGTAGCATACGTTAGATGAGTTAGTTTATATGCGCCATTTCCTGTTTGTAAGATGTTGGCGTCTTTGTCCGCCATCTGGGCGGATAGTGTTAATACTTCCTATGAAATTATAGGTTTGGTTAGCATCTGAACTATATTGAAAAGGTTAAAAACCCTGCTATGGTGTACATCTAAGAATGCATTGCAAATGAATTTGAAAGCTTATAGATGCAAAAATTTATATTTCTATATTTCACTAAAATGAATTACATACATACATTATGTATTTACATAAGTCAAATTTATAAAACTGAAAATATAAGTTTGTACATCATACATGGAATTTAAGAAATGAAATAAACATTTTACCAAAGTATATTATTGGCTTATTGCATATTGCAGGATGAAGAAAACCGATTATAGGTATAATTGACAAATACAACAAAACACGGGCCATTGGCATACAAATTAAAAAATAATCATGAAAACGTAATTGTATTGTTATACGGATTTGAAAATCTATGCCTAGTGACAATCTTATTTCCACAACTTCTCACATAGTAGAGAACGTATCTGTAATCCACGATTCGGATAAAAATATGTAATCCATTATTTTAACATTTGTCACAAAAACTAATAAATATGAATCTCCTCTAAATACAGTAATGTATAAACAAACACCAAGCTCTAACATTAAGACATCAGTTTCTCTTAAGTTTTAGTTTTACAATAAATTATATGTCCATGCAATATCGGTAGGTACGTAATAACAACATTGACGGTGAAATAAGTACCTATAAAAACATTAGTAATGTAATCTTAAGTAAAAGTAATTTTTTTTTTAATCATATACCTGGATATATTCAAGAAGTCGATTATTAATAGCACAATTCATAATGAATTTTTTGAAATGCAGCCAATCAAATTGAACAATCTTTGAATAGCGCTATGGTTAGATAAACAATAATTCGAAACGTCAAATTAATGTCAAATGAATGACAAACGCAAATGCTGTTGAAATTGTGGGCGCCATCTATTGGGATAGTGTTAATACTAAAATGCGCCAACATAATCGTTTATAGAGTGCCACCACCGAGGTCCGTAACCTGCTTTTGACATTTCTCAAATAAATTACACAAATCGCAGTAAAGGTTTTAAATGAAGATGTAGAGTTTATGAGAGATGTAATTTTTTTGGTACATATTAGAAAATTTGTTAAGCATCGTATACCAATTTTAGAAACCAACTCGAACGTCTGTTCATCAACGCAAATGAACCGGTTTTTAGTTCTGTGCGTTGGGTTTTTAGAGCGTAAAATATTAAAGGTTTTTAGTTTTCATACACATATAAGCGAATACGTACCTGTAAGTCGGACAATCTGTGAAAAGTAACCTTTGTAAATGATTTGTGAGTAAATATAATTTACAAATTGTAGATTGTAGATCGCATTGAAGCATATAAAAGAAAGTGTTGGTTTATTTAATGCATATATTGTTAAGTAAATGCTATTGCATGTTTTAAAAAGCAACACAAAATTAAATTAAAAAAATGAATTTGACTGGGAACCGAACCACCGGGGTTAGCATTCGTAACCAGCGATGTTAGACTTGCGCCATCGAAGCGTTGTTTATTGAAATCGCATTGGTTGTATACTTACTATGCTAAATGTCACATAAGAATTACATCGCCTTAGGAATAAATCACGGTGTATTGTAATTGTTCGGGCGATTACGTAAACAAACGTCAAATGCAATAAAAAATTATTTTTCAAATAAATAGCCCGTGTATATTAAAAAGACATGTTATTGTATACTAATAATCAATTATTGGAAGTAATACGTAATATTGGATGATTTATAATTTTAAATTTAACAAACTTAAAAAAATTGTGTCCTCTAGATTTTGAAGGTACATATTCGTTCGCTTCCGTCGGCTTTCGCTGTCTGTGTTTGACATTTCTCGAGGTAATTATACAAATTTTATTACCTGTTTTAAAAAAATACTATACCACCAGCTTGCAAACTGTTTATAATTCAGGTTTTAGAATACGAATAGCGTTGTTTGGTATATATTAGGAATTTTTTAACGCCCGAATACGAATTTTAGAAACCAACTCGATCTTTTTTCTCTCTCGTACCAACGCTAACGAAACAGTTGCCGACCTCGTCGCACGGCCCGTTTGGTTTTTTAGATCGGAAATTTTTGAGGGACCCAAGCTTTTTTAACACGTTAGCGAATACGTCGCTGCAGATTAATCATATCCCGGAAAACCCCTATTTCTCCCTTAGCTATCGGTTTCCCGCCATAAAAACAGGCCTATCCTAAGCCCGCAAAAATTCTCAACCTAACCACCACCCGTCCGCGCCTTTACTCCGAAACCCTCGGACGCAAATCCCAAAAAGCGATCTATTCGCGCCTCTCAACTTTAGCACAAAGACGGGCATACAAAATTTATAGTTATTAGAAAGTGTTTGCAATCACTATCAACTAAGAAAATTGCAGTGGTTTTTGATGTACCACAGACTGAGTGGTTCATATGATATCATGGCCAGAAACTACAATATTAACGATGCACGTTTTACAAGGTATGGATATTTTTCAGATGTTTCCATACTTCGACATCTTTTGATCTCTAAATGCTTGCCACGGACAACAGTAACAATTACTACTAAGGAAATGAAACAAAAATGCAGAACTTGGTCTAATATAAAGACCTTTCTAATGCAAGATTAGTTTTATAGACGTTATATTTGCCAATGCAGATTAATCAGCATTAGGTAAAATGGACACTGGACCTGTGACGATACTTTAAATTACACAGGCCAACAAGTTTTGATTTTTTGAAAATTGATTTCGATCTGACATCTGATTTTGTATAATTTTGATATGCTAAATTCAAATTCGAGTGTCATTTTGCCCTATCACGTAAGGTTAACTAAATTGAAAAGTCTTAAACAATCTTTAATTCCTTTTCTTT